>BQNB010008486.1:6055-18214 GCA_026074375.1 Tanacetum coccineum
TCATAAAAAAGGTTGTAGTGAGTTGACGTTGATGTAACAGTGGTGACCGCGACCACTATTACGCCCGCCCTTATCAAAACAAAGATTTTAAATGCTTGCTTATGAACGGATGAGAGGCGAGGGTTATGTTTTGGAGAGGGCTTATTAGGGAATATGATGGCTTAAGCTTTTAAAATAAGTTAGCTTATAAAATTATATTTGTTTGTTACGCATGCTTATAGTTGTTTTTATAAGCCATAAGCCTAAGCTCATAGGAAAAAAAGGTTTATGGGGCTTAGGCTAGATGGAGTGGTAAACACACACTCACATGACACGTCAACGCCACATCAGCTTTCTCTCTCCAATTTTTTCACTCACCTTTCAACCTTAATAACAACTCACTTTACCCATCAAACTCACCTTACCCACCATTTTTTTAATTACTTTCATTCATAAACTATAAACGTAAACGTACGAAATTAATAAAAACGTAAACTAAATTAAAAACTTTTATTCATAAATTAAAAACATTACATAAAAAGTACAATACGAAAATAAAAATACATACGAAGTACGAAACAAACAAAGCTAAAACTAAACATTACGAGACAAGTGTTCGATCAAATCGTGTCGAAGGTTTTGATGCACTTGTTATGATCTGATCCACCTCATAACTTGTTGCACTTATTCTTCGTTTCGTAGCATGTCTTCTGGCTGATGTGCTTCCTCCGGGAACCACTTGGGAGATATCGCAACTTTTTTGTATTTGCGAATCATATTATGTAATATGATGCATGTGTACATCATATTAACAATTCTTTCTTTTTTAGCGCTCGTGTGAGATTGGCTAGTACGGCTCATTTCTTCTTAAGAATACCAAACGCTCGATCCACATCTTTCATTGTCGATTCCTGCTTTTGCTTATACAAAATTCGTTTGTGGTCATCATCAGATGGTTCTGGAATCGTCTTAACGAGTGGCGCCAATTCCGGATATATCCCGTCAACAAGATAGTATCCAGATGGGTAACTAACGTCGTTAGCCACAAAAGGAATCTCTGGCGCCCAACCGACTTTGAGATCATTAAATAAAGGGGATTGATATAAAACGTTGATGTCGTTGTTCGACCCAGCAACACCTCCATAAGTCTTGCGACACAACAACTTCTAACAAAATGAACGAATTCAAACTATGATCACGTCTAACATATTGCCCTTTAAAGGCGTAACGACAACCAAACCACTCCTAATTCGTACAATCAAGACTTCCTAACATCCCCGGGAACCCGTGCTTTTCTTCGTGATGCCGATAAAGTTTTTCAATATCAGTCACCGTAGGTTTCCTCAAATACCCAGGACCATAAATATCCATAACAGCTTCACAAAAATGATCAAGAGCCATACGTGACGATCTCTCACTTTTTTGCATATATTCATCTAGAAAACTAGCATTAACGTCGTATGCCAATTGACGAATTGCAGAGGTGCACTTTATCAACGAGGAAATGCCTTCTCTTCCGGTATAATCAATATTATTACGAAAGTATGCATCGTGATTAGTTACTGCATTAACTATCCGGTTGAAAAGTGGGCGAGCCATTCAGAACGTCTTCCGAAATCTAGTTGCATTGTACATCGGGTCCTCAGAAAAAAAGGCGGCGACTAAAAGATCATGAGCACCAACACGATCTCTGGTTATGTTTTTTCTCGTCACTCGATTTGCTTGTCGTCTAATCTTAATAAACGCAATCGCTCGTTAAAAAAACTCTTGTTACGGCTACTAATTTCTTCTTCTTCTTCTACATCATCTAGGCCCATAAACGTATACGAATTCATTTTGATTAAATGAGGAATGTGAGAAGTGTGTATAAATAAAGTGGGAGAGTTGTGTATAAAAATGGGTGAAGTAGTGGGTATTTATAGGTAAAAAATGGAGTTAAAAAATATTTTTTTAATATACAACGGATACTTTTAAATATGGGCCCACATTTTACCACTCACCTTACGGTGAGTGGTTCACCTTATTGCAACACAGTCGCGCGCGACTTTAATGATTCGAAATAGGACTCACCGAGGTGAGTGGTGTTTCATTCGGTGACTTATTCTCCATTATGTCTAGCCTTATAGCTAGTCAAATTATTTAAATACCCTTTAAAATATAATAGATTATCACGTAAAATTTGAAAATATATCTGTATTTAATTTGATGTATTTTTATATAATTTTACATTAATAAGCTTCATCTTCAAATAACTCACTAAACAGTTTTATAAAAATATATACTTAAATTTTCGGCTAAGAGCGTTGGTATCATAACGCCGGAGCCGGCGTTATGCCCACGTGGCATCGCGTTGCTCGGCGTTATGATACCCCCGACGTTGAGCCACCAACGACGTTTGGTCCGGCGTTGAGCCACCAACGCTGGCAACGCCCCACTTTCTTTTTTTTTCGTTTGTGTTGTGGTTTAGTGTGTGTTGATTGAGTGTGTGTAGTGTGTGTTTGTGTATGTTTTTTGGCGTGTGTCGATGGTACAAAGCAGAGGAAGAAGAAAAGGTGGGTTTCAAGAAGAAAAGGTGTGTCGATGTGTATGTGTTTTGTGTTTTTGGGTTTTAATTTTTTTTTAATTTTAATTTATATTTTTATTAAATGATTAAATATTTAATTTGGTTAAATAAATAAAAAAGAAAAAAGAAGTAGGTTTCAAAAAAATAATATTATGAAGTGTTATGATTAGAAGAGTATTTTGATATGTTGGTGTTAAAATGACATGGCGCTAAAGTAGCTGCACTTTTTCGATGTTACGACACCGTGCTCTAAACACCATCTCAAAATTTAGCCATAGCCCTGACTTATTGCCCCAAACATACCCCAAGTGTGAAACGGATTAAAGTGATTGACTTTAAAGTTGGCTTATTTACGGATGTGCCACTGATGGTTTGATTATTTTAATATTTATGGGACCTGAAAATGCGGATGGTGCACGTGTTTAGTCTTTTTAAAGGTTGGAGGAGGAATAGGGGGTTTTCTAGGAGAGTGGTGAACGTGATATCATCTTTATACGTCTAATATAATACTATTGATTTTTGAAATAAAAATGTGATTATTGATTTTTATTATCCCATTGATATTCTAGATTAATATTTATGAAAATGTCAAAAATTCTATTTCAAGAGTTGAAATTGGTATACGAATGCTTCTGGATGATCATAAACAAGTTTTTATATAATTTAACATTTTCTTGCCCTTTGGCTATTGATGTTCACAGACTTATATGTCGATGATGGAATCTGACGTGGTCTCCGTTAAGCTCTTACGAGAAATGGTTGTCTTGGTTCAAGGATATTCGTCTTGGATCTATTCTTAAATGCATGCTGGAAGGTATTTTCTACGTTTCATGGTGGTCTATTTGGAACTATCGGAACAGTGTTCTTTTTGCAGCCCAACCCCCTCGGAAAGATATCATCTTTGATGACATTGTTACTCGTTCGTTTCTTTGGTGTCACGCCAGATGTAATAAGGCGTTTAGTTGGGATAGGTGGTTGCAACACCCTTATTTACTTTCTTTGTAATTTTCTAGCTTCTTGCTAGTGTTTCTTTTTTGTCTAATAAAAGTTGCCGTTCAAAAAAAAAAAAAAAACTAAAACACATATTAAAGTGTAACTTTTGCGAGTGTCGATAAGAAAAATGAGAATGATAAACATACGACATGTTTCTCATTTTATACCAATCAAAATGTTACTGATACAAGTTATTTTAGCACATGTTTTGTGAACGGATTATGTAAATGAAATTGGCACATATGTCTTTGTAACACGATAACATTGTTCTTTTGCATAAGAGACTTAAATACGACTAAGATGATAAGACATATTATATTATTATGGATATTAGCCAAGGATGCTATGAAAAGGCAAGACCCCATCAAATATTGGAGATTTTAATGCATGGTTAAAAATGCGAATGAAGAAGTCTAAAACGAAGACATCCCTTCAGGCTACCCGCTACAATGACTTACAACGATCTACGTTTTTCTTTGTCACATCAGCTTTCTCTCTCCAGCGACATACATACGATTTTTTGCCACTATAAGACGATCTTTATTTTTTTATATTTTTTTTAGACAAAATTAAATTTTATTAATAATAAAAACATTACATAATAAAATAAAAAACATTACATAATTATTCAAATAACATAAAAACATGAAAATAATAATTAAAAACTTAAGAAACTAATAATCTAAGTTATAGGTTTCCTTGATTTCGTCATTCATCTCCTGCAGCTTTTGTTGTTGTATTACGGGCAAAGAGGGGTCGATTACTAAATTATAGAATAAGATGTTTTTATCCCGTTTCTTTTTTTTTTTGTATAATTGGAGTTTTCGACGCTGTATTTTAAGTTTCTCTCTTTTCAAATCCGTCGCTTCCTTACGCGCCACCTTTTGGATATCCAACTCCCGATTCTTCAATTGGATGTAGGAGTCGTTTTGCTCCTGCATCCTTTCCCATTTTGTCGACTTAATGCCTAAGTATTTGTCAGCTACCAAATCAACAAATGAAAAAGATCCCTCACGAGAGGAGGCAGGTGATTTCTTCTTGGCTTTTGCATCATCACGACCCAATGGTCGATGTTCTCGAGCCTCTTCATACTCATCCGCTTCATCATTCAAATTAAAACCACCATATGCTGACCCAGAGGTGGATTCTGAAGTCTTGGATTTTTTTCGTTCCTTTTGTAAAAATTAGGCATCTCAATCTCTAACCAACCTTGGTGATCTTTCAAAATGTTATAGCAATGCCCCAACGTAAAGTCATGCATGTAGATCATTTTTCTGCACAAGCTTTGTGGTACACATCGAGGTCATTTGAATCACTTTCGTGATTCTCTTAAATATTATTTATGATGGCGCAAAAACAACCAATTCTTTTCCATTTGCTAAGGATCGAGTCGCACCCTCTCGTCGAACCAGTTTCCTTTTTAAAGTACTTAATAACCGCTTCCTAAAACCCCTTAACCTTTATACTGTTTCCTTTCTCGCTATTTTCTGACACATTGCACCAAGCCTGGCACAACATGATCTCTTTCACCTTTGTCCAGTCTTTTGCCAGCTCCTTGTCCTTGGCATCATTCTTCTTGGCCCTTGAAGCACGTTTCGAGGGCTTATTGACGGGTGACATCTCTTCGACTGGCGAGTCGTCGTCATCGTCGTCGTCAACTAGAGCTGAACCATGAGCCGAACCAGTGTTGTAAATATCGGCCTTGGCGGCCGATATATCACTGATATATCGGTTATCGGTGGTCAGCCGATACGATTTTTCACTTATCTGTAAAAAATCGGTTTTGGTCAAAATCGGTCAAAGTCGATCAAAATTGGTCGATTTTTGGTTTTTTTTTGGTATTCTGATTTTCTTGATCGTGATTTAATAAAAGTATACAAAACTGAATTAAAACCACACATAATATATATTTTACAAAATATATTACTGAATTATAGGAATAAGATGGTCTTTATTCACGTTTATTTTTTTCGTATATGGAGTTTCCGACGGCTTTGGGATTTTGTATTTTAAGTTTCTCTCCTTTCAAATCCGCCGCTTCCTTTCGCGCCACCTTTTGGGATAATCAACTTCGATTCTTCAATTGGATGTAGGGTCTTTTTGATCCTGATCCTTTCCCATTTTGTCACTTAATGCCTAAGTTATTTGTCGGCTACAAATGACTAAATGAAAAAGACCCCTCACGAGAGAGGCAGATGATTTTCTTCTTGGCCTCTTGCATCATCACGACCAAGGTGATGTTCTCGAGCGCTCTCTCATATTCCTCCGCTCATCTTTAAATTAAACCCCACATTTGTGCTGACCCAGAGGTTGGTTTCTTGAAGTCTTGGATTTTTTTCGTTCTTTGTATTCTTGGTAAACATTAGGCAATTCATCTTAACAACTTGGTGATCTTTCAAAATGTTTATAGCAATTGCCCCCAACGATAAAGTCATGCTTGTTAGATCATTTGTATTTGCACAAGCTTTTGTGGTAAACATCGAGGTCATTGAACACTTGTGATTCTCTGTAAATATTATTTATGATGCGCAAAAAAAAAAAAAAAAAAAAAAAAAAAAAAAAAAAAAAAAGACGACAATTGTAGGGCGAGAGATCTTATTTTTCCATTTGCTAAGGATCGTGTTGTACCCTATCGTCGAACAAGTTTCCTTTGTAAAAGTACTTTAATAACCAGCTTCCTAAATCCCCTACTTCATACGTTTCTTTCCGTTATTTGCTAACACATAGCACCATAGCCTGGCACAAACTTGATCTCTTTCACCTTTGGCGAAGTCTTTGCCGGCTCCTTGTCCTTGGATCATTCTTCTTGGCCTTGGAGCACGTTTTGAGGGTTATGACGGGTGAATCTCTTCGATGGGAGTCGTCGTTCATCGTCGTCGTCTATAGAGCTGAAACCATGAGCCGAACAGTGTTGTAATTATCGGCCTTGTGCGGACGCTATACACTGATATATCGTTAGCGCTGTGAGTTCAGCTGATACGTTTTTTCACTTATCTCGGTAAAAAACTCAGTTATTGGGCTAATCGATCAATCCGCCATCCGGTCCTATTTTAGGTCCCGAGATTTTTGGTGTTTTTTTTTGGTATTTTGATTTTCATTGATCGTGTATTTAATAAAAGTACTACAAAATGAATTAAAACCACACATAATTGTATATTTTACAACATATAATAGATAATACTAGTTAAAACGTAATAGAAGAGTAGGGATCATTGTGAGAAGTAAAAATTTTAAAATAAGACGTGGTTAGATCTTATTTGAAGGTGACTTAAAAACCACACATTTGCGATTGCAACGATTGCATTAGAGGCATTATTTATTCATTTCGACTGCACCATTTTGTGTATTCGTAAGTTAATTTGATGCGTAGAAGGGTGCAAATTGATTTTCTGATTTGGCACATGCAGAGAAACAAAAACATAGAGAAAAAATGAAATGAATCTCCTATAATATATGCATCTATATAAAAGACTAGGAAAAACACATTATGTGTGTTATAATGCATCTAAGATTATAGGAGATGCATCTAATTTAAGTCGGTGCATCTGGATATGCGTGTTATCGTTACTTTCTTATCCTTTCTTATTTTAAGAAAATTCTTATTTGATCATAACATCATAATAAGAATATTAAAAAACTTATTTAAATATATTATATATTTTGCAAAATTCCTTTAAAATTTAGTTGGTCTCCGCGAGAACTCGATATATCGCGCAAGACCGATATATCGCCTATAAAGGGGGGGTTCGGACCGACGAGAGTATTTATCATGCACTGTGCCGAACCGTGCGCCGGACTACCTTGACCATAGAATTATATTGGCGTCTGGTAATATTACTAAGAGTATTTGAGTAATGCTAAAATCCTATCAATATTCAAACGATTAAGCGGAGAATAAGGTTGATTTGCTTGGGAAGACGTCGATGAATCCATAGGTAGGGACGGTACAATCCAGTGTAACTTGGTCGAAAGATTTTGGTTGTTCTAGGAGGAAGATATATGGACATAATTTGATAAAACATATTATTATGTTGAGGTGGTTGTGGTAATTGTGATTGATATTCACTCTCTCACTCGCGGGAGTTTCGGGTTTTTTCGGTTTCGGATTGAGCGGTTCGGCTCGGTTCGTCGGTTTCACGGTTTTTTTGAACACCCCTAGCGTTAGCTTGAAGTCGGAATTTTGGAGTTTTTGATTTGAGAGTTTTCTTGTTAAACATGGTGAGTTTTTGATTTGGGAGAAGTTGTTTGAATTTGTGAAAAAAATAATAAAATAACTGGGTATTTATAGTGTTAAATTATTTAAAATTTAAAAATAAAAAAGTTTTTTTTATATATTAAAGCAAATTAAACCGTTGGAAAAGGAATAAAGGTGGACGACTAACGATCGTCGATACGATCGGGTGCGACCCTCGACCGACGACGACCTACACAAGCACTACAAGGACGACCGACAAGGTCGCCGGTCGACCTACCCCCACGACCGGCTCTAAATGAGTAGCCTCATACACATTTTGAGGTTCAAGTAACAACAAGCAATAAGTTGTTAATGGTTTAGGGCATTAGTGGTCTCTAGCCATAATTACTTAACTGATAAATTTACTATTAATCTAATGATGTTTTTTATTTAACAAGAAAAGTATGATTTGCCATACAGAAGTCAAGAATGATGGATCAGAAGCTATCTATCATTTTATATTTGGTAACGTTTTTTATGATAAATATTAGCTAATCCTTTAGACATGTCGTAACAAGGAATGCATAAGAGTTTTGGGCACTCAAAACGCGTCGATTTTGTTACAGACCCTTCTCAAGACGCGTCTTCAACACAAAAAATTAAAGACTTGGTCGATGTCAAGCTGAGTCGTGTAGTGTGTGTATTTTTGTATTAATGTGCATGTGTTTTGGTAGTGTATATTTGTTTTTAAGGTGCGGTATGTTTTGATAGTGTTAGAAATTCAGAAATGTGACGACATTTATGGAATCACCTTAGTTTACAATAATTACACACACAGGGACTAGAATAGGCATTTATGTATAGTTTACTCTCGTGTGGACTATATATATATATACCCCTTCAGACTTCCATGGAGCATCACGCTTTTCTTTCTTATTTATTCATTTTTCCTTTTCTCTCTCTACTCTCTCACTAACATGACTATTCTCTTTAACGAGTCTTCCCAACCCCCGGATTCGTCGAGTGATTCCTTATTCTTAACAATTGGTATCAGAGCTCCTCAGCGGTGATTCGTGTTTGTTTGTTGTTTAAATTTGATCAAATATTGGGTATATGTATGAAAACGCAAAATCTCAAAAATGATGAGATACTTTATGTTTGTTTTGAAGATTTTGTGCGTTTTTCTTATCAAGCTTGAAACTTTGTTGTTAATTTATCTTATATTCACGTATACCATGGACTACAACAAGTTTTGAGTTATTTTGATTGAATTGTATGAGCAAAAGTTGGTTAGAATGGTTTATATGGTTTTAAGGGTTCTTGTGATTTTGATTCGTTCTTGATGAAACTAGATGATGGAAACATGTGTTAAAACGTCTCGCATAAACGTTTGTGAATGTTTATGGTTCAAACTTCCATCAAAATTGTGGTCAAGTGGTTGTACTCATACATGGCGAGATAACATTCTTTAAAAATAACGAGACAACTTTGGACCAATAAACCTTAAAAAGGTGGAAGTACTTGTCCCGTGGAGAGACAATTTTGAGGTTGTATTATGGCGAGATAAGGCACCTTTTATGGCGATCTAAGTTTCTTTTTCAAAACCCTTAAATGGTGAGATAAAATCTGTCTTCTATGTCGAGTTATATTTTTGAAATGGTGAGATAGGACTGTGTTCCCAAGGCGAAATAGATTCAGGTTATGGCGACTTAAGTTTAATCAGAAATGGCGAGATAGACTTTTGTTCATGGCGAGATAAAGCTTTGGAAATGGAAACTTAAGTTCTAGGGTTCATGGCGAGATATACTTTTGTATATGGCGATTTAGTGCCGAGTACATGGCGAGTTAGACCTAATGCAAATGGCGAATTGTACTAAGGTGAGATAAGTTTTGTGCCATAATGAGTAGATCACATCTACATGGCGACTTAAGGTTGAGTTATGGCAAAACAGATTATGAACCAAATGGCGAGATAAGCTTATGGGATATGACGAGTTAGACTTAGGGTTTGTGGCGAAACATCCTCATTACGAGTAACAAGCCCTAATATGGTGAGTTGGTATCAAGCTTAATGACGTATGAAGTTCGAGTTAGGGCTTATAATACATACGGCAAGTTAAGATTCATCTATATGGCGTGGTTGATTTTGGGCAACAATTGCTAAACCCTAACACGTTATAAGTATCACCAACTTCACACTTTTCACAAACATAAAACAAAGAACCATTCAAACCTTAAAACCAAAGCCATCAAACAACAACAAACACAACACGTTTCACTTAAATGATCCATATCAAGAATCACTTAAACGGTAACGGCTAGATTTGGTATTCAGTTCTCCAAGTGACTACAGGGTTGATTTGGTATCACTTATTTAAGATTAAAGTTGGATTTCACGAAGGCATGTGCTAATTTTATCTTAGAGTTGGGTTGGTTGGATGCATTACTTTCAATGATAACTTGCTTGAGCTTATAAGTCTTACATTTAAGATCTAGGATGAAGACTTGGATTATCTAGTTATAACTGATGTAAGGAGTTACGTTGTAGTGCTCACAGTGTATAGCTATCACGTAAAGGAGTTACGTTGTAGTGCTCAGTGTCACACGCAGATGCAGATGTGGATAATCTCAAGAGGTGATGAACGTCTCATACCTTTTGGGTATATAGTACTTAGAGATTTGAATGAAAGAAGCAAAATTTCTCTACACCATTCTTCCAACAATATTGCAAGCTTAAGTCACAAGACGTGGGGATCTACTTCAGTCTCAAGTTTGGTATATCGGGTTTGCTCTATCAGTGGTCCCTACATATAGCCTACAAGAATGATAAGGGCTTGGTAAAGAGGTAGTCAGAGGGAGATAATGAGTAGAGATTTGATCAGCAGATGATTCTCACGGGATATACTTGAGCTAAATAGATTCTTCACACATGATCTCGAGTATATAGGCGTACAAGGTTATGATGATTCCGAGATTTCGAAACCATCATGGGGGAAGAAGTATGTACACCATGACGCACAACAGGTTTACGTGATAGAGCTAATGCCTTCTTGATTTTTGGCCATGCCGGGGAGACGAGTGTCATAAGCGTAAAGAAAATAAGTGTTTCAACTTGTTACTTTGGTGTGCTCATTTCAACTTCCTAGGGGAAGAAATGTGTGAAGTATTATGCAAGCGTGATAAGATACGTTGCTGATCTCTTACATGTTCCCCCGAACGGATAGACACTAGGATTATTATCAAAGAAGCAGTGGCGTTTGGTGTGGGTCTTCTACAAATTCCGATGTGCACTTAATTGATCAAAAGTATGAAGATTAAATAAGCCGCATCATAGATTTGAAGCTGCTCAAGATAGGATTGTTAGGTCGGGGGAAAGATGATTTAGAAACTTTGACATGACCAGGAGTGTATGAAGAAAGCTTTTAAAGACATGTGGTATGAATTAGGGGAAGTTAATCAAGTTCATACCTGTTACAATGTTTCTCCAACAAGTTACTACGAAGATGATTCTTGCTGGAGTGCAGGCTTGAAGACGAAGGAAATTGAAGACATCCTCAACATTGGAAGCATCGTAGAAGTTTTTGTTCTTAATTGTATATGTACTTCTTAGGAAAATATTGTAAGTAATTTCGTAAGTCGTCCATAGGGGAAGATTGTTAGAAATTCAGAAATACGATGACATTTACAGAATTACCTTAGTTTACAATAATCACACACGCAGTGACTAGAATAGGCATTTGTGTATAGTTTAGACTCGTGTGGACTATATATACCCCTCCATACTTTCATGGAGGGGTGAGACTCATTGTGGGTGTGTTTGGTACCAAGCGTTTAAATATAATGCTTGTTTGGCAATGAGCAACTAGCGGTTGAATTGTGTAGAACCGCTCTTATTCAAAACGCTCCATCAAGAAGCATTTAGATCTAGCCGCTAGCGTTTAGCTCTCAAATGACATATATGCCCCTTTTAATTATTTAAATAATTTTTATGTTAATGTGTATATGTCTTAATATGTCATTTTACACTTTATGATTACAGTTACAACTACGTTACCAAACACTTTTATTTAACAAACAGCTACTGATAACTGCTACTGCTTGCTGCTTCTGCTACTGCTTCCTGCTACTGCTACGTTTCACCAAACACAACCTGTAACATCAAACTTTTCTTTCTTATTTATTCATTTTTCCTTTTCTTTCTCTACTCTCTCACTAACATGACTATTCTCTTTAACGGGTCTTTTTGACTTTCACATTCGTCTTTAGGAGTGATTTTTGATTTCTAATAAATAGTGAAGTCGATTGTTTAATTACACTATATTAGTAGTGAAGTTTACCGTAAAGAGAAAGTAAATTAGGCGCTTAGATTTGAATGTGGTTTTAATCTCCTTATTACACAAAATTTTATTTTTTTTCAAAACGCAAAAGCACCATTGCTTATGTATCAAGC
>BQNB010008486.1:20271-81317 GCA_026074375.1 Tanacetum coccineum
CTAAGTAAATACGGCCACGTCTTAGTTTACTTGTTTAAACTAACGACTCTATATATAAACTAAATTTCATTTTAAGTTTATATATACTGATATCACTTGTGTTATATATACTGTTATCACTTGTGTGGTGGTGCCCACGATTAATGTATTTATTATTTCGATGAATGTCGTAAACGTGAAATCGTTATTAATTTAACCCGTTTATAATCCGAATATACTTATATTCGATTGTCTTGTTAAACGCTTAATTAATTCACTTTCGTTAATAAAATACCTACTGGTAGTTATAGTTATTACTACTGGTAGTGTTATAGTTCCTGCTGGTAGTGTTGTTACTACTGCTGAGTTTTTATATTAATGATATATATCTCGTTTTTGGCATAACTTTTTCGTTATTAGGAGTTACAAGACGATCCTTATATGGAAACGATCGTCTAAGCAAGCTCTACCATATTTCTAAGCCTAAAATCAGATTTACCAATTTCTCGATCCTCGTTCGGCGTGCCAAACTTTCTGGTCACAGTAAGCTCATTACAAATTCTGCTAAAATCCGTTTTTGACCAACAAGCTCATCAAAACTACATCTAACATGACATACAATTTATATTTAGCCCCCCCTTAATCGTTTTCATACGTTACTTGTTACATGAAATCGATAGATAACCATCTATATGCGTTTCTAAGCCTTGTTCTTTGCGTTAAACATTAAAGTTTACGTGTATATTCGTGTTTTATGAATCCTAGCACCACACACATTCACAGTGAATAACTTATAAGCATGCTTGAACCATGCATGGGTCGAACCATGCATGTTTTATGTACACATGATTCTTTAACTCGATTTACAAGCAACTAGTATTTATAATGACGTAAACAAACAAGAAATCAACGTGAGTTCGAGCTAGAACTTACAATCGGTCCTATGTGTTTGGTTCGACTCGTATTACACCCAAACGTGTAATATACTAAGCTTCAAAGCTTATACCCTTTTCCTTGCTCGCGTGAATGGTGAAATAACTCGAATAGGGTTCGAGTTTAGTTCTAGCCGAATATAATGAGATGAATTGGGTCAAGTTTGTTACTTGAGAGTGTTTAGAATTTTTAGAACTTATCAAGAGTGACTAGTAAGCTTATATTTATAGGGTAGAAGCTAGTTGGAACTTTTTAGTCACAAATTCTAAAACCAACGAGCCTTAGATTTGTTAGTTTGAGTTATTTGATTGTACACTTGCTCAAACCATCCTATCAAAAGTACAATGCTTTAATTAGCTAAATATTGTACATGATATGGCTAGATATGCAAAGTTGCAAGTTGTATGACCCTTCTTGCCCAAGTCATGACATACACACACAAAAAGGAGTGAACAAATATCTTGGAAATATTTAGTAGGATACTAGGGACAACATAGGACAAGTTTTAATGAGAAACTATGATGTATTAGATATTACTTGGACTTTTGAGTAAGGTTGGTGGATTTTTGTGATCATGATATATATATATACACGATTTCCTTGATTTTTACTTGACCCCATACGTGGGTTTTGGGACACTAGCACAAGATTTTGATTAAATATTGTGACTAGATACTTAAAATGTGTACCGGTTTAAGTCTAGGTAAGTCTAGGTATTTCCGTGGTGCGTCTAAGTATATTTTATTGCGAAACGTAACTCCTTTACGTGACCAATCCAAATAAAACTGAGCAAGTTTGATAATTATTACTTAAATAATTACTAGACACTTACTGGACATAAACCTTAATTTATTTGGTGACCATTCACGTAAAATGATTTCTTTTTAGTCTACGCGATTTAGCTTAAACGTCAAAATTAAAAGTAAACGCGTATCGGGCTAAAATAAATTGTTGACATTAAAGAGTCGTACAATACGTGAAAATCAGAAATGTTACAGTCACCACCCGTTAAAAGAGCTTTGTCCTCAAAGCTTAAGACCTTGTAGTAGATGACGACGTCTGATTTGTGAAAAGATGTGGGTATTTCAGCTTATTTGATTTTCAAAATGCTTTTTGATTTGTGTTTTAGATAGTTTGTAGGATAAGCTTTAAGGTTTTGCAAGTTAATTTGTCATAAGGATCCATTTAGTTGCTTAAAAATAAGCTCAAAATGCCTAGTTGGACTGTTTGGTTAACAGTTTTGACCCAAAGTGCTTAATTGCTTTTCTCAGCTTATGGCTTATTGGTTTGCTTAAATGATGTTCAGATTTGCTTATTAGGTTAGTTTTAAGATGTTTGAAACTTAATAGGTTTAAGCTTGAGCTTATTTAAGCTTATAAGCTACTTAAGTTTAGTGATAAAACTTAAAACCCTTTAAGTCTAATCTGTCACTCTCAAAGGCTTATTATCTAGCTTATTATTCTGTTTCATAAAAAGTTTCTTTTGAAAAAGTTGTTTAGTATAAGCTGTTTTATAAGTTTCTTAAAAAAAAATTTTTGCAAAATAAAAAAAAAGGAATTAGGGAAGTCAATGGCGAGCAAGGCTCGAACCCTTGACCTTAACCCAACTTAACCTTCTTAACACACCACCACACTACCATCTGCGCCCTTGGGACTTTTACGTCCAAGGGTGCTTTCATATTTCATTTAAACCCTTTTTAGCCTTCTTTGTTATTAAGCACTTCGAGTTCTTATTCGACTTTTTCTGACTTATTCGTCAAGGCTTTTTCTTAACTAGCATTTTTTCTGCATTCTTTACACCTTTAGCAATTTTTTGGTTTTTTCCTAGATTTTTAATTCAAAGTTTAATATTTTTCTTTCATTTTATTAGTTTAAAAACTTTAAAAATTTATAAGAAAATACATAATAATCAAAAAAATAAAATTCTTTTTCTGAAAATTTTCTTTTATTATTTAGAAGGTTTAGAAATTAAATTTGTATTCGTAGGGTTTAAATTTGATGTACTTGCTTAATTAGTCGCATTTTTATTTTCCCGTTAACGTTTTTCGCTTTAATCGTTAGTTGCCTTAATTGCTTTCTTGATTTTACTTGTTATTGCATTTATATTTGTAGTAATAGTTAACCAAATCAAAAATCTTGAACTATTCAAATGACGCGATCACAAACTTAACCGATTCTTAATTCGCACCTCGTCGGGATACGACTCGAGAAGGTTTTGAATTTTACTTTGGATAAAAGTAATATTCTTTAAAACCTTTTGGAATACTTATCTTATACTATTATTGAATATTAGGTATTTAGAATATATATTTAAGTATATATAGGCTAAGTATTTGGTAATCAATTTTTGGCGCCGCTGCCGGGGAGGTGTGTTACGATTATCGTGTTAACGTTTGAAGATTAGTTTTTGAAGACCCTTCCTCGTGAAGTTATCGTTTTCAATTGTGAATATTTTCTTCTTATAAAAATATAAAAATACAAAAATATTTTACACTTCTATTCTTATTTTTCTTTTATTTTTAATATAAAAATTAACCGTTTGTTAATTACCGTTTCGGCTCATCTTTAGTTAACAAACTATAACAGAAGTTTAAGGAGGGTCGATCCAACGAACTTCAACCCGAAAGGAGAAGGTTTTTAAAAGCTTCACGCTTACCCGCTCTTCCGCTTCTTTGTGCGTTTTCTAGAAAGCTACCGTGCACTATTGACTTTCGGTTACCAAAAATATTTTTTTCTTTCTTATTTTTATTTCTTTTCTTTATGAAAAATCTATAAATATTCTCTACCCTCTTATCCGTTTAATTCTTTCTCTTACCCATCTCTATTGTTTAATTCTTATGGCGTCGCTCGACTATTGTTGTATCTGTAAAGATCGGATGAGTAATGATCGGATATTTTGTCGACCATGTATGTGTGAGCGGTGTAGAAGAAATTATACGGATAGATTTTGTTCTATATGTTGTTTTGAATCTGGAAATGCATTCATTGATGATCTTCTGAATTCTTCTAACCACCCTCCACAATCCCAGTATGAGACGTATTCTTGTGAGTTATGTGGAAACGATGCTCATTTTGGTTACGATTGTCCAACACAAGTTCCGTTTATCTCTAATCCGGACCCGTGTTACAATCAAAACTTTGATAATAATTTTCCACAAACTTCACCAAGTCTTCCACAATATCTTTATTGTACCCGTTGTGGGGGTCCTCATGAGACTTTTCAATGTGATCAATTGATCTTCGATGAGCCTTATTGTGAAAACTGCGGGGGACATCATATGAGTTTTCAGTGTCAACCAATGAATCAAAATTTCTATAATTTAAATTCTTCCGGTTTTGACCAATTTCAACCCCCGCAGTATCCCGTCAGCTCTCAACCTCCTGAGGAAAGTATTAAATAATTTTTGTAAAGCACGCTCAAGAAATAATAACTACGGTGCAGCCCGCTGTGAAAATAGTGACTCAACAACATGAGCAGGCAGTTCAGAAAGAGCAAGAGGAGGAGGCAGCTTTTACTCCATATTGAAAATTCCTATTATTGACGACGATGATGATGAGTACACAGTTCAATATAGGAAATATTTAGAGAATTCGTCTAATGCAATCGCACCCGTTTTACCAATCGAGGATCCCGATAACTCTCTAAGTATGGGGGACGAGCATCTTAGCACTATTCCAGAAACAGAATCGGACGAAGCAACAAAGTCTAGTGTTGAGGACCTTGTCCCAATCCCAAGTGAGTCCAAGGGTATTTCCAACGATACGTGTGATGTGCCTTTTGTGATAATTCTCCTCCTCTTGATATTTTAAACGATCACTTTGAGATTTTCTTAGATTTTAATGATGATTGTACTTCGAGTGATGATGATTATGGTGAGGACATTGATTACATTAAGGCATCACCTCCCGATTCTGAGATCGTCAGCCTAGAGGAGGTGAAGGATGATATACTTTGTGAGAAATTATTGAATATTAATCTTCTTATTGCTAAGTAATCCGAACTTTGAATAGACATCTCCACTCCTAAATATTTGTGTTGTTTCAATCTCCTATCCCCGTCTAAGGATAATGACTCTTTCTTGAGAAGTCTGATACTTACTCTCTATTTGGATAATCTTTACCCGAATTTCGAACGTTAGCGATCATACAGAAGAGACAAGTATGGCAGTACAACCACTACTCATGCTGAAAACTCTCATTCCCGATTTGATTCATTCGTTTTTTAGATTGAGCCCGATCAGGGTGAGTTGACTAGCGTTGTTATGGAAGATATTTTGGGAGAACCTCGTGTTCATGTGCCTAATGAGTTTAACCCACCCATCCCACCCCTTATGCTGGATTCCGGACTTCATTCCTGTCCTGACGATTCCCTCGTATCCCGATCTTGAAGTTTCTTTTCCTTTCGTACTAGAAACAAGATTTTTGATCCCAAGGGATATTCTTTGAAGTCCAATCCAAGAGATTTCTATCTTGGGATACATTTTTTTATCTCATTTATCCGTAATCCTCTTTGTCTAGTGATTGAGACTTTTTCATCCGAAAATGAAGACCAAGTTTTCAATCCTGGGATTCTTTCTTCTAATCTCTTATCTCATCTGGGCAAAATCACTTCTGATTTTTTCTAGAGCCGGATGGCTGACTTGTTGGATTATGACATTCCAATCTTATGTTTCCTTTACTTCATTCTTTCCCCTAACCCTACTCAAGTATGGGGGATCGATCAGCTCAAGTACTCGTTAACCAAAAATAAAGCGCTTCACTGTGAAACCCAATGCTTATCCCTAGTATTAGTAGTATAATGAATAAGTGTGATGTAAGGAGGCTCGCCTCTTCCTTTCTCGTGTTTCGTGTTTTGTGGTTTTATGTCTAGGATTGCCCAGATTTTGAAGACTCTCGTGCTCATGGTTTTGTCCATTCATACACTCGAGCTTCCATATCCCCACTTCATTAGGAATCTACAATATCCAAATCTTACGACTAATGTTTATCTTTTAGTAATAATTAATAAACAGCTTTAGATTTGTGTAGAGACCCTACCTAAAATATTGAGGATAATGTTTCGTTCTAGTAATGGGGGGAATCTATCGATTTGATTATACATGCGACTGTTGTTCTCACGTAACCCGTTATCCACAAAAATAATGATTTATGGTGAAAATAAAAAAAATTTTAAAAATTTGTGTGCATGATAAGTAAAAAAGTGATAAAATGTTGAAATAAAGTGATGAATAAGTGTTTTGTGACACAAAAAAGAGTGAGAACGAGTAAAATAAATTTTGATCCTGACCGGGTATACCTTAAGCTTTTTTTTTCCTTACAATTTAAATTCGAGTTTGTTGCTAGTCTTATGTAGCTTATCCATTATGCCAAACTCGATTTATTAGAATAAGGATTGTTGCCAGTCTATGTGACTTGTTAAAGTGCCAATCTTAATTCGCTAGGCTAAGCATTCGCAAGTCTATTTCTTAGATTTTAAATTGCGAAGAACGAGAAATGATAGAGTCGAGTATAAGTCATGATATTAAGCGTGGAATAGTTGGTTTTCTTTAGAGCTTATAAGTATTAATTGTGGCTTTTTCTCCCATTAGTTTGTTTCACTTGTATATTAATAATGTTTAATAAATAAGGTTGTCCGGTTCAACTTAATCTTTAGTGAATTCCCACTAGCTTGAAAGACGATGTAATCAAGATAGGTACACATCGGGATTCGGAATTTGGCATACTATATATATCATATGAATAATTGCTTTACTTACACCTTAAAGAGCCTTAGGGTATATGGTGTAAGTAGAGTTAATCATGAGATTACTTATGCCTTAAAGAGCCTAAGGGTATATGGCATAAGTGATTAAATTGTTCATACCTTAAAGAGCCTTAGGGTATATGGTGTGAATGATTGAATCATGTTTAATAAATGATTTGTTTGTACCTTAAAGAGCCTTAGGGTATATGGTGCAAATTAAATCTCACTTGATTTATGTCTTAAAGAGCCTTAGGGTATATGACATAAGTTAAGTCAAGTAGCCTAATAAAAGCCAAATTTCGGTCACCTCGATGTGGACCTCATCGGTTTTCAAGGATAGGGGAAGAAGCTAATTTTTATCTTTAACCGTCCTGCTTTATTTTTGGATTTAATAAATATCGAAATAAGTCTTAAAGAGCCTTCGGGTATATGACAAAAATAAAATCTTGAGATACAAAATTAGGAATAAGGGAGGAAAAGTAATACACAATTAGTATTTATGAGTAGTGTTAGTATCATGACTTGTATTTGACAATGATCTTGTTTTTAAGCTTAGTATGGAGAAGTGAAAGTTGGGGACGATGAATTTATTTTGCTTGTTCCATGATCCTAAGTATTATCAAAGAATAATGAAAGCACAATGTTATGAAGTGTTGAAGTATGGAAAGTTATGAAAAAGCATAAAAAATGGAAAAATGTTGAAAATGGAAAAACGGGGCTTTTCAGAACTAATGTTTCTTTAATCCCTTAAGATGAATACTTAGCTACTTTTCGAGGTAATTAATCAAGGGGGATTAAGAATCTTAGTTTTCTAAAAGTGTTATTTATAATATTGCGTGAGGACACGACAATACCTTAGTATGGGGGATTTTGGTATGTGCGTAATTACACATACCTTTTACCTAATAAAACGAGCTAAAACGACCAATAATGACCAATAAATACGAAGAAAAATGCATTGTATTCGCTTGTATTGTGAATTGTGTGTATGATGCTTGAAATTCATAGCATTTTGTGCTTTAATCTGTTCTAGTTGTTATTGTTGATCATTTTACTCTTGTTTTGGTGTTTAATTAGTGTTGAAATCAAGTCCTTAAGTTTGCATTATTGAATTTGAGTTTTGGCCAAAACTTTGGTAAATTGCATTAGATAGTAAAAACTGCTTATAGCCTTCTTCAATCCAAAAATTAAGGTAGTATAAGTTAGAACTAGCTTTTAAAACTTGGTGCACAATTAGTTCATAGGTTATATTAGATAAGTTAGGGTTTATTTTAGGTTTAAAAGCTTATTTAGATATCTGTTTTTAGGGCTGCAATTTAGATTTTGTTCTTTTCATAAAATTTTGAAAAACCAAAAATAGTGTAAACTGCCTAAGCAGCTTTTTCATTTAGTTTTTTTTAGCTTATTTGATTTTCAAAATGCTTTTTGATTTGTGTTTTAGATAGTTTGTAGGATAAGCTTTAAGGTTTTGCAAGTCAATTTGTCATAAGGATCCATTTAGTTGCTTAAAAATAAGCTCAAAAATGCCTAGTTTGACTGTTTGGTTAGCAGTTTTGACCCAAAGTGCTTAATTGCTTTTCTCAGCTTATGGCTCATTGGTTTTGCTTAAATGATGTTCAGATTTGCTTATTAGGTTAGGTTTAAGATGTTTGAAACTTAATAGGTTTAAGCTTGAGCTTATTCAAGCTTATAAGCTACTTAAGTTTAGTGATAAAACTTAAAACCCTTTAAGTCTAATCTGTCACTCTCAAAGGCTTATTATCTAGCTTATTATTCTGTTTCATAAAAAGTTTCTTTTGAAAAAGTTGTTTAGTATAAGCTGTTTTATAAGTTTCTTAAAAAAAAGTTTTTGCAAAATAAAAAAAAGGGAATTAGGGAAGTCAAAGGCGAGCAAGGCTCGAACCCTTGACCTCAACCCAACTCAACCTTCTTAACACACCACCACACTACCATCTGCGCCCTTGGGACTTTTACGTCCAAGGGTGCTTTCATATTTCATTTAAACCCTTTTTAGCCTTCTTTGTTATTAAACACTTCGAGTGCTTATTCGACTTTTTCTGACTTATTCGTCAAAGCTTTTTCTTTACTAGCATTTTTCCTGCATTCTTTACATCTTTAGCAAATTTTAGGTTTTTTCCTAGATTTTTAATTCAAAGTTTAATATTTTTCTTTCATTTTATTAGTTTAAAAACTTTAAAAAAATACATAATAAAAAAAAAAAAAATTCTTTTTCTGAAAATTTTCTTTTATTATTTAGAAGGTTTAGAAATTAAATTTGCATTCGTAGGGTTTAAATTTGATGTACTTGCTTAATTAGTCGCGTTTTTATTTTCCCGTTAACGTTTTTAGCTTTAATCGTTAGTTGCCTTAATTGCTTGCTTGCTTTTACTTGTTATTGCATTTATATTTGTAGAAATAGATAACCAAATCAAAAATCTTGAACTATTCAAATTACGCGATCACAAACTTAACCGATTCTTAATTCGCACCTCGTTGGGATACGACTCAGGAAGGTTTTGAATTTTACTTTGGATAAAAGTAATCTTCTTTAAAACTTTTTGGAATACTTATCTTATACTATTATTGAATATTAGGTATTTAGAATATTTATTTAAGTATATATAGGCTAAGTATTTGGTAATCAACCCTCAAAAATTAAGAGGGGGCATTAAAATGTTCCTATTAGATATTGTGTAACATTTTGTCCCTGAACGTTTAATCAATTGATATACAAAATATCAAGGGATTAACATTTTGGATAAGGGGAGAAAATGTGATTAAACTGCATCTAATTCATATTGAAATGTGATTGTATAAAATGGACTCAATGCACTCCATACTTAGCATGTACTACGATTACGATGCACATGTTAAGGGGGAGCTTTTAGTGATGATGAAAAACTCTCAAAGTGTAAATCTTTTGATATTTATATCAAACACTTTGATTGAATTTTTTCAATGATTTTGGTTTTGATTGTGATGGAATACCCAAAAGACCGACCATGTACTTAAATTTATATATTATCATGTAGGTTAGGCAAAAGATGATTCAAATCCCATGATCCAACCAGAACCGGAGGGATCTACCCAGGGATATCCACTAGTTAGTGTAGAAGTCCTTAGGTATGATACAAAAGGAGTAAAAGTGAGAATCGGGAAAAGTGCCGACTGAGATGGAGCTAGCACTGGAATAAACCCAACAAGGTGTTAGTTATGAAGTCTCGGTAAGCGCTGAAGGGGTTGAAGAATTAAAAAGAATTGTAAGGATAAAGGGTGAAAAGAAAGAAGCCCTCCATACACTTAGGCAGAAACCGGGTCAATACATAAACTGTCTGAAACACTAAGGTGTTGTCTGGTATTGAAGACTATCATGGACCCAGTGACGCTATGCACAACCCTCCCTAGACACTCAAGGTCTCTCAATAGACTCTTGTTTCATTTCTCATGGAGATTACACGCATTTCTATCAAACTTCTCACTCCGAGTTAGTTGAATTGAAACATGAGTAGTCTACTCCAGCCTCCGATCACTAAATGCAAAGTGTATTTTTGAGTCTAGAGCCAAAAGAGATCATCCATAAATCTCATTAGGACACTTGTTAAAATTAAGCTTGCTAAGTCACACAATATGAATAACAAGATATATATTAAGAGTCCTATGCATTATCTTTGTGATTTTTCCAGAACATCCGAGTGATATTATTCACAATGAAGATAGAAATCCTGCTTGAGCCAACATCAAACAAGCTCATGGTAGGTGACTTGTGCGATTCTATATGAATCAAACTTGTGACAACTGGAAAGAAACGATGGTGCGATTCTATAAGAATCAAACTTGTTCCAGGGTATGAATTGACGATTAATGATGAATTTTGAAATGATTAACACTCTCGATGTGTCACAAAACCACTTTAGCAAGTGACACGTCGATTGATTTTCAAATCAATTTTTATTTCAATCGATGAGATAGTAACTCGCTAGTTCACTCTTATCGTGTTGTCTGCTTTGAGACGTTCTGATAATGAGAACATGCTGAGTTTGATGAATCTAATACACATGTGTTAGAAAGATTCTATACTTCAGCTGGAAATCCTGTCAAGGAGATTCTTCTTAAATTAAATCTACCTGATCACAGGTCGATCCTCACGGATTCGAAGGTTACTCCAACCAAACACGGGCGAATGACAAAGCCATATTCGTCCCCCCGCTTTATTGCTAACTGTTTTAATGCATGATTCCAGCTGATTCACAAGATTCATAACCACATGCTCATACCCGACCGACAACCATAAAGACATCATGAAAGCTCAAGTACATGTTTCAAGACTTCCGCTACTCTGATACCGTACGTCTTTCTTAAAGTGATGAAGTATTAAAGTCAAAGAATTTCTAAGAAGTTTCCTTCACACTAATACCGAATGTCTTTCTCAAAGTGACGAAGTGTTAAAGTTAAAGAGTTTCAAGAAAGATGCAATATTAAAGCTTTTCAAGTCAACAATCAAGAAAGGTGTGAGCATGTCGGTCTAGAAGTCACAAGTTCACAAGATGACAAAGTTTACAAGATGACGTAAATAGATTATGCTTGGTTGATGATCTTAAGGTGTTTAAGATCACATTCAAGTCAAGATAAGGAAACAAGCTCAAACCTAAAGTCAATACTCACTACATCAAATCATAAGTTAATGATCAAAGTTAAACGAGCTCAAGACTAAAGAAAAGCATAGTATGCTAGGTTTTAAGTTTTGTAAAATGGAGATGACCTCACCTTAGGGAGAATTATAGAAACACAAAAGTGGTCGGTCACTTCCATAGATAACATCGTTAGCTCTTTAATCATTTTTGGAAACGTACATATTTGGTAGCAAAGGCCTATAGATAGTCCATGCAAGCCCAAGCCCAAACTTGCCATTATTAAGTATAAATACACCCTCCCTGCCTGGAGAGGTGGCTGGTGGTTGTATTTTCACATATTAATGCATTTTCATGTTCTGTTTTCTCCTTCAAAAATACTTACTTCCTTCCCACTTTCTCTCTCTAGTTCTTGTTGTTAGAGATTACTAATATTCTTCAACCTTTTCCAAAGGTTTTCCCTCATCATCCATAAAAGTAACTTTCCCATCAATAATTAAATTTTCAATCTTATCAATTTTCTCAATAATAGGAGTAGTACTAGGACTACTAGAATTCACATTCTAGAACGAAGATCCACTGGAATTGGCCTCTTGGCTAGCCAAATTTAAAAATCCCCCATTGGTACCCAAGTCTACATCATTTTCAACCAAGTTAAGAGCATCAAATGGGTTTGACTTACTAACCTCTTTAGTAGGCTCCACATTTTCTTCTTATTTTCGCTAGTATTGACAGTAGGCTTTTTAGAAACACGTTGATAAACTTGTTTTGCTGGTTTAAATCTTACTTTCGGGACCAACCGGAACACCTCTAGGAGTTTGACTAGGCTTCTTCAAGTTCTTCGTCTCACCAACACCAATATTATTGGGACATTCCTCTTGAAAATGACCAAAAACCTTACAATACACACACCTAGGAGTTTCCACTCATACTCAACACAAATATTACACCTACAGAAGCCCTCCCTAGTAATTTTAGGCATAGCCACCACAATGTTATCTTTCAACTCCACATCAGCTCGAAGCTCAATCATAGCTCTAGCATAGCTTGACCTGCCCCATGATTGCATGCACATATTAGACGTATAAGAGTCAAGCATTAAAGGAGTACCAATTTTAGTACTAATGACACTTAATCCATCCTCGCTAAATTCCGTAACAGAGACACCATGGAGTTTAACCCAAACTGGCACATTACCAATATCTTCTTTCAATAAGTTGACATCCGGATGCCACTTTTTCAGAATAAGTGGATTACTACGAATAAACCACGGACCATTTTCAAGCATTGCATCCAATCCATCCATAGAGCTAAATTGAAAAGAGAATAACCCGGTAGACGAGCTAAACATTGATCTAACCTGGCCAAATTTATCCTAAGTGTTCCTAACATAGTTAGCAACAACGGGGTAAGCCACCCGCTTTCCCAAAAAGAAACCATATGCAATATTAGCAAATCTGTGGAAACTAAAAAGGGGGTTGAATATTTTTTACCGTTTTAAAATAAAACTTAGATTTTTAACTTATGTGAACTCAAGAGATACACAAGCGTATATGATAGCGATGCAATAAGTAAATAAGTAATCTACGAAGTATGAACAAGTAAAGATAAGAAAGATCAAACCGATGACACAATGATTATAGTGGTTTGGATACGAAGCTCCTCTTCGCCCTACTCCAATCCCTAAGTACACAACTTGAGAGTTTTCTTCACTATGTCAACAAGCTCCCTTTAGGCGGAGAAAACCATACACGTTGCTTAACCACATATTTCATGTACTGAAGTAATATACCGAGTTCTACTTCGAGATAGGACCAATCTAACACACTATGTATTTTATAGCCTAAATACTAACCTATCATACACATATGATATTCACAACACACAACACAAGATATACAAGATGAATGATTATCACAATCGTAATGACACAACTAAACTATTAACACTTGAAGCTTGATGTCTTCGTATGTGTTCTTCACTAAAGAGTAGAATGAGTTGATCACTTGTAATAAATTATGTAACAAGTATAATGATCAAAGAATATGAAAAAGATAAAAGATATGTGTAAAAATATTTGTTAAGAGTTGTATAAAATGAAGACTTAAGGTTGCTATTTATAGGCAACACTTTGAAATTCAAATGCTGTCCCACATAGCTGGTCGATGCGATCTACTGATCCACCATCAGCTGGATATGTCCCTTGTCATGGTGGATCCGTTGGAGGAGCTGGGACAGCTTTTGTCATTTTGTGATTAACCCCAAATCTTTACAAAATATTGTTTTGTACTTAATAAAACTTGTTTACTAGATTCTTCTAGATCAAAATATTTCTTATCACCAATAAGGAAAGATTTTCTAAATTTGGGAAGATTTGGAAAGATTTGGAAAGATTATTTCCACTTATGGTTAATCTTATTTTGTCTTACATGATTAATATAACTAGTCTTATAATTAATCATGTGTTAACTTAAATCATTTGATTAGAAAAGGTTTATGCAAATAATAATATTTTTCTTTGATCATTAACTATGTTTAATAATGCTATATTCATACCTTAAGTGATTTGTCGTCGTAAAGTAAACTTTCGACTAAATAACTTGTTTACGTAAACTTTTATGTAGTATGACATTATATTTGTTATTATCAAAACATGAACATCATTAAATATAAATATTGTTTTTGCGCAAATATTTGTATTAACAATCTCCCCCTTTTTGATGATGACAAAATATAAACTCATGCGTATTTAAAAGTTACTAAATAAGTATTTAGTGGATGAGGTTACATCTCTTCTCCCCCTTTTTGTCGAAGCAAAAAGTGTTGTAGAGGCGTTCCTTTCAAGTCTTGTATTGACGATTTCTAAGTGTCTTGGATACGAATGCAACATAAAAAATTAAAGACTATATTGCAAGTGCTCCTCCTTGGTGTATGCTCCCCCTCGCTTGGGGCACCAAGGAATCGAGCTATGGATGTTTGCTACAAAACAAAGTTAGTAGACAAACAAATATATATATGACAAGTACATGTGCACACATATACATTTAAGCAATAAACATCCATTATCAACACAACAAAAGAAAATAATGTTAAATCCATTATAAGGGATAAAACATAAATTTTTGGCGTAAAATCCATTAGACAATAAAGTTAAACTAGAAAAGAAAAGAAAACAACTAAAGATCCTAAATCTTAGGATATAATGTTGTCTTCCATATAATCCAACGGGTTTAAGGTACCACAAGAGTGGATTTAGTGCGGAAAGTATGGTGAGTTTGATGGAGATCCAAGGTGATGTTGGATGTATGAGCAAATAAAATGAACACCATCTTGTAGGCGTTGGAGTTGGTCAACTTTGTTGGTACAACATCTACATATGAGTAGATGAGGGTTGTGATTGGTGTTTGGAATTAAGTGATCAAATTTGTTATGCAGAGAGGGTTTTTCATTTTGTGGAGTGTGCTCTTAAATATACTCAAACATGAGACACATTTCACGTAATATTAATCTAATTTCACATTGGGAGTTACTACAACATTGACACGTCATGAGGTGAAAATGAGCTTGTCTTGATTCAAAGACTTTGGGTGGAATAGCATTTGGATCAATTTGATTTGACTTGAGTTTTGAGAGATGTTCTTGGATGATTTTCCTTTTGATTGTAGGTGTGGAGTCATTTGAGGAGATAGACATTTGATTTTTGAATATGGGGTTGTGATAGTGTGTCTTATAAAAGACATGAAGTGTATGCTTTGGCATGAAGGTTCTTGGATTATATGGAGAATGTATTTTATCCTAAGGTTTAAGAGGATGAATAAAAATAATAAAGGGTAAAGGAAAGTGGATATGTTCGTCTTACCACTGTCCATACGGATCTACCATATTGGCATGGATCTTGGTTTAGGAGATCCGTAGATCCACGAGAACCATAGAGATGACCATAAAATGTAAATTTATTCCATCAACAAAGATAACTTATATCTAACGCAAATAAAGCGTGCATAGCAGTCATTAGCATACAGTTTTCCAAAATAGCATAGTTTAACGCAAAGATACATCAAGCATTGAATAAGATAGCATAATATTATCCTAAAATAGCAATCCATGATTCCTAGAAAATGAAATACTCCTAACAATTTAAAATTGATCCATGTGTGACCGATATCCTAGCAAAGGAGATGATTGGTTTGAGCTCTCGACCGATGATGGTGAGTTAGGTATGTCAAGCTTAACTTCTTCAATCTCATTCATCTATATGTTTGTATGAGGGTCGGGTAAGTGTTAGGGTCCTCTTTTTTCTTATTTTTTCTTTGAATGAACTCTTCATTCAGATATGTGTGTAATTTAATTGATAGTGAATGGTGAGGACGAAAACGTTTTGACGTTTAAGCAAGAACTAATCGTATAAGATGGGTAATAGTAAACCATATGGAATTGGACAATTGACTCAATTTTTGACACTCTCAATCTTATGTGCGATGAAGTAGGCAAGGTTATATTTTTGAGAGTTTTTGAGATTGTAGAGCATGCATCTAAGGAGCTTTTGTGAGTGTCGACACAAATGACATTCTCACGAACAATAAATTCCCAATCCTTAATGTTAAGGTAGGAAATTATCATTTGGAAGATAATGGTAAAGTAATTTAGTAATTTTTTGATGACTTAATGAATGCTAATGTTTTTGAACACAAAAGTTGTTCTGCATCTTGAGCTTTGGAAGGTTACTTTGATAGAGACAATGTTTTTCACATAAGTATTTCAAAATTTCCCAATGAAGCATTTCCTTTGACAAGACACCTGTTCATTTATACGTATTTTGTACAAGACGCTTGGACCTGAATTTTTCAAGTGTCATTATGACATCTTTTATCCGAATGGTTGAAGCCAATCGAAAGAGACATATCTCGCACAATAAACAATACGAATCAATTGGAATTTGCGATAGAATACATGACAAACAAGGACAAATTATGACCATTTAAGTTGAGAACAATCGAACTGAAATGGATTTGAATTGATCAACGATTCAGTAGCCAAAGAGAAGGAGGATTCAATGTGTCCTACCTTCATGAAATAAAGCGATTTCTAAGGGTTTAAAGACTTTTGACATTATTGAGTAATTTTTAGGTGATGGATTTTTAGGTATGTAGGCTTTGGTTCTTTTGTAAGTCCGGAGTTCATCATTCCCAAGCATAATTGAACCTAGTAAAATTATAAGGATATAATTAAAATATATATAAATATGTCAAAAATGAGTTATTATACATATGTTATGTAGAGATGCGGGTTTTAACTTGTGACGTCGTTAATCGCATAGCTCCTTTTTGCTCTTATCTCTCAAATCGAATGAGTCAAGATAATACATCAATTGCAACTCTTGAGGGTTCATTCATGAGGGAATAATCATTTTTGATTTGTATTAACTTAGACAAAAAAAAGTATGTTAATTGTTTTTGGAAAGTATATTAATCTATCATTTCAAATCTTTTGCCTTTTATGGAAAGAAAAATTAAGTAATTCAAAATATAGATTTAGAAAGGAAAAACTTACAATTATGATTGTAGTTGTCTTGATATGTATGGATCTATGTTAATTATAGCTTGAAATGATGTTAGCGGGAATGATCAATCTTGGGTGATATGAGAAGTAGGTGGTGGTATATTATTAGAGGAGAAGGCAATTGGTCCAACAATTTAAATGTGGGGTAACCCTGCTGGTATACGGATCCACCGACTATGGACAGATCTACCATCTTGTGGATCCGTAGATCGCAGACACTCAAAAAAATCGACAAAATTGGGTTTTAACCGAATTGAGACAAGGTGTTGTGTTTTTGGCAATTGGAGAGTGTTATATATACTATTAGGAGTATATGATTTAATTTTCAGAGTCGACATTCAAGTTTTAAGCGAACCGTAAAACTTGTCGTGAATTTCACGATAGAATTTCAACGTAGTCGATCCTACTAGGAGTGTGTTAACATTTAGAATTAATTTGACCATTGCTAATAACATAAGCATTTATGAACATTTATACTCAACAATACATCGTTAACACAAGTGTGAATTGCAATTCGATGATTGTTCTTTTAGTCTTTTTCAATCGATTTCATAATTTCATGTATTGACCATACATGTAGACTTTGAAAATATCTATGGTCATTTTATTGATATTTTCTTTATCTAGTAAAATTCTAATCTCGATTATGTTCATGATCGAAGGTTTTGTAATTGGAACTTGTAATGAGAATTAACATCTTTTGAATAATGATTAATTACTTTATTAGATTTTTGTTTATGATTATTTTTGAGATGATGGAGTATCACTATCCATGATGAGTTCCATCATTCCTAATCTTAATCTTAAATAATTAAATACTTCACGTTTTAAAGGCATAGTTAATATAGTCAGGTTTAACATATCTCTTCGATGCAACTTTCTCCGATCGAAATATTGCCCTTTTGGACGTTAATCGCGAAGAAAAGTGGTTAACAGGATTCTATATGTTTATTCTAGAGTGTTTACGGAGTATTTAATCTTAAGTCGATAGCGCTTTTATTGTTCGCACATAAACGGCAACGTGTTGCGGCGTATGTCGTAGTCGATGAGAGCTTGTTTCATCCATAATGCTTGTTGACATGCCTTCCCGACAGAGACGTATTCGGCTTCGGTCGTGGAGATAGCAAGGGCCGTTTGTTTCTTAGCGAACCAAGATGTCAAACAACATCTCATGAATCTACAAATGCCGCTAGTGCTTTTTTGATTAACGTAATAGCCCGCGTGGTCGGAGTCGGCATAAACTATAGTATCTACTATGGTTCCTTTTGGATACCATAAACCAAAATGTATAGTTCCTCTAATATACCTAAATATATGCTTAACGTCTTCTAAGTGGGTAGTCTTAGGATTTCTTGGAAACGAGCGCATAAGCAAACACTAATGTGGAGATCGTCAGAAACTTATCTAGGATTATAAATAACAAAGTATTGACACGCAGCGGAATTTAAGTAAAGAACAATGTTATTTTCAAGGTTTTACATTACATACAAGCCCTAATTCTATGATCAATAAAAAACGGTTTACCAACTGTAACATGGAAAAAAAAAAAAAAAAAAACACAGAAACCTTTTGATCTTAGAGCTAAACCACACTAGATGTCTACATCTTTTCTTGTGCACACAATCACACACATAAACTATGTCTAGGGATCTCTTTATATAGAAAGTCCATAAGACTTATAAAAGAAATCTAATTGTATTAGAAAACTAAATCTTTTCCTAATCTTTGATCTTTATCTTTTAAGCAAATCTTTTAGAATCCTCCATCTTTTATAGAATTCCATATTGTCAATTTAGGTACTTATCGTTTCATTCTTTTGTATCATCAAATCAATAAATCCCAACAATAAGTTGCAAATGAATGAAACAAACTTCCCCTTAACTTAAGATTTCCTTTGAACTTCCATGCCATGCCACCACACTAAATAAGTTGCAAATCATATATCTCTGTACCATCTTCCCCTTTTTGTCATTATCCAATAGGGGACTTGTGAACATATGCAACTTTGATCTTTACAACTACAAACCATATATCACACTTCTAATCTAAGCTTTCCAATGTCTCAAATTACCCTCCATGACGCATAATAAGAATAATGAATTTAAGCAGTAGAAACTTAAACTAGCAGTAGTAATAATGACTTAGCAGTAGTAAATGAAAACCTTCCCCTCAAGTGGTGCATGTAACATATCCAAATGGTTAAACACTTTATCATATGCTTCCCCTGAAACCAATATGTTAACCATCTCTTGAATCTCTTATTCTGTTGGCTCTTTGTAATGATTACTGATGGAGAAAACTTAGTATTACAAACTTGATGCTGAAGTAGAATAACCCAAACTTGTGTCTTATGTCTTGTACTATCCACGTGACTCCAAACTCATACGTAATTCCTTGAAGTATAAGTAGACCTCAATCTCTTGACAAAATCCTCATCTTCAATGAGACACTGAGCACTACAACGTAACTCCTTTAAGTGATAGCAAATGTGCGCATTGAGCACCAAAAGTTTGTAGATCACACATTGCTAGATTTGACAAGTCTTCGTCAACATCGTTTTAAGCACGAACAAGTTATCTTCAAAGTCATAATCCAACCAAACTCGACTTTAAGATATGATAAGAACACGCACTTGTGAAATTCCACTTCAATGTCAAATAAATGATAAAGAATTATCTCTGTAACCAATTCTTGCAATTAATCTCAAAACTAGCCATTTAACCAAACATTCTTTTCTATCCAGATCCAAACCATGTGTGTTATCCAATATCGAACATAACTAGCAGTTGAAATTGCTTCAATAGCAGTATTAACTTTAGACAACAATGCTAGCAACAGTAGTAACTACTTTTCACTTTAGTAGTACTAATATTATAACAAACTTCAATCCCAAATCTGCAAATCATAATCCAAACATCCTTTGAAAACAAAAAACTAACCTTTAAGAATTTTATGTCGATCTGATGTCATAACTTCTTCTTTCCAGCAACCGGTAAACTCTTTGAAATTTTAAACCCAAGTAACGAACAATTCTAGTAACTCGTTAACCCTATTCAAGCTTCAGCAAATCCCAACGTGTGATATTCCTTGGCAGCATTAAGTTTACATAAGCAGCATTAACGAATTCCTTGTAGCAGTACTAACATAAATGCTTGGTAGCATTAACAGTTATTACTATTCTCATTGGCAGCACTAATGTAAACTTGGCAGTTTTTAACTTTCATCTGGCAGCACTAATGTAATATATAATCACTAATAAACACAAAGGAACAGCAATACCACCTTAACATTAGGGTTTCTTCACATCATGCACAAGGTTACATCATACGCAAGAGTCACGGCCACACCTGTAGCAAAACTCGACACCACATTTTCATCTAATAGTATTGGAACCACCAACACGTTCAACAACATGCCTTGGCATCGACTTTACCTTGAATGTATCTGCTTGACACAAATCTCGCTCATGATTGTTTTTTCCTCTTAGATTGCTCAACTAGATCTTGATAAGGGTTTTGGATATAAGTTGACTCATTGGAATTTCTTTCCACATCAAAATTTCTTCTTGTCGTTGTTGAACTAGATCTAAACTAGGGTTTTGTGATTTCATCAGTTGGCTGTTTGGACTTGCAATCCTTATGGAATAAGGACACGTCTTTTATTGAAGCGGATCAAGTGTAGCTCGAGTAGGGTTTTCTTGATATTAATTGTCTTCTAAGAATCATATTACCTAGCGAATAAAGAGAACTCCACATCGTTATAAAATCTTGGAATATCGTTCGTCGACAAGATTTATGGCTTTGATAAATATAACTAACGATTTAGAGTGAATAACTTACATGAATACGTGTCTTTTAACGCCATTTTCAAAGCTAGAAGAATCATCTGATTCATTGGATTCTGAACGCCTGTGACGTCTATGATGATGCCTTGAATGCCTTCTCTTCTTCACCATACCATCATCAGATTCATAACTCGAAGAATCAGAATCCCTTGATCGTCTATGACATTTATGATGCTTGGAGTGTCTCCTGGACTTCAATTCACCTTCATCGACGTCACCTAAAGAATCAGAATCATCAGGTTCCGAGCTTAAGTGATGATGCTTATACTTCTTGTGAGCACTTCTTTTCCTCACTTTCATCTTACCGAATTAGGGTTTCCTAAAAAAACCAATGTCACCGAATTTCACTAGTCACTGAAAAATAGAAACTCGGTACCTTTTTCTTTCTTTTGTTTGACTATAAAAAAAGCCTTGTAGAATCCTAGATCAAGAGCCACCAGGCTCTGATACCAATTGTGGAGATCGTCAGAAACTCATCTAGGATTATAAATAACAAAGTATTGATACGCAGCGGAATTTAAACAAAAACAATGTTATTGAACAAGGTTTTACATTCATACAAGCCCTAATTCTATTTGATCAATATAGAACGGTTACCTAACTGTAACAGGATCAAAGAAACCTTTGATCTTAGAGCTAAACCATACTCTAGACGTCTACATCTTTTCTTGTGCACACATAAACTATGTCTAGGGATCTCTTTATATATAGAGTCCATAAGACTTACAAAGGAATCTTAATTGTATTAGGAAACTAAATCTTTTCCTAATCTTTGATCTTTATCTTTTAAGGAGATCTTTTAGAATCCTCCATCTTTTGTAGAATTCCATATTGTCAATTTAGATCCTTGTTGTTTCATTCTTTTGTTCTTTTGTATCATTGTTTTTGTATCATCAAATCAGTAAATCCCAACAACTAAACATAATATCGGACCTACTTGCGGTTAAATAAAGTAAACTACCTGATGAGGTGTCATTTTATACACTATTTCAGGGTCATTTAACCCCTTAAATCATGCAAATATGCCCAGATTACGTGCTTAATCGTTTGTTTTTAGGTTTTTAGCACTTGGATGGCTTTTGGAGGAAATACACGTGACTTGGGCTCATTTGGAGAAGAAACAGACAAGATTACGGACCTACACCAAATCTCTTAAAGATTTATGCATACAGTGGCTAGAGACGGCGTCGCAGGCATAAAGCGGCGCTGTTGTGATCTACCTAGTGACAGCGTTAGGAATTTGGCGACGGCGTCAGGACGTGGCCGACTTAAAGAGAATCTAGAATCATCTACGTGGCGACGGCGTCAGGATTACAAAGCGACGCTGTCACGTCGATATCTCTATAAATATAAAGCCGTTTTTAGGGTTTTAAGTGTGTAACTTTGGGATAACTTTGTATAAACCTAGGGAGACGAACCCTAGTCATTTTAGGAGCTTTATAGGTCATTTTTAGGGCCTCAAAACCCTATTGTACTACCTTGAATCCATGTTTTAATCAAGTAAGGTTATTTATCATTAATCATTCAATATGTCTATGTGTTGTTTGATTGATTTATCTTCTTGCTTTCTTTATAACATGCGAGGCTAAACCCTCCTTGTATATAACAATGATTGCATGAAACTTAGATTGTAGATCCTTTTGATGTTGCTTCTTGTTGATGAATGTGTGCGTTAGGCTTTAGAAACTCAGCTTTTGTTTGTATCGTTGTTGATATGTCTAGGGATACGCTAGTAGTGTAGAAAGGATACCATCGGTAACAGTCTTCATACTACCTTACCCATTATATGGTTGATCCCTCTTAATTTATTTCACATGCATTTAATATACTCTTAGGGGCCTTGTAATAGTCTTCTTACTTGTTAGCCTCAAAATATTGAGTCGAACAAGGAAGCTCGGCTACAAATCATGGAAGCACGGTCTTATTAAATATATGTTGTAATAGGCTAAGTTATGGGTATCGGGCTCGTTTATTTAATCTAATATTGTATGTGTTGCGGGCTTAAGCCCAAGTTATCTCGAGCCCGACCCATTAGCATTAAACCACACGGTCCAAGTGTTGGTATAAATACCCCTCTCCAAGTGTGGAGAGGGTGTTGGTTCTCATTTGTTTTTCACACATTTGCTTGAATTAACCATTCTCTTTTTCTTTCTTACTTTCTCTCTCTACAATTTCTTCATATCTTCTTTCTATTTTCTTGGTTACCATGGTGAAGTGAAGTGATTTCTTGGTCACAACATTTGGTATCAATCGCCACGGGTGAGTCTATTGGTTTTGGTGTTTGAGCTTATACTACTTATTTGTGGTTTGTGTCTAAAATTTATGTGTCAAATAGTTTTATAATAAAACTTGTGGCTCTTTCGTGCATCTGATTATCTTTCTGTTTCTTTCTCTTTGTTGAATTTAAAACAAAACTATGATAACCTCTTTCATCTTTTATTTCATTACTGTTACTACGTAGGTTTCGCTTCATATCATACTCGTGGGTTCAACAGTACACACTTCCATTTTTTGTGTTTTGTTTTGCTCTTAAAAACGTTGTATTTACGAGTAAAAACGTCTCCTTCACAGCTTATTTTAGAGGCTTGAAGAGCTTTTTGGTTGCCTTATTTACTAGTTTTAAAGTGCTTATTTTTGAAGCTTATTTCTGGTGTAATGTGCTTATTCAAGTTTCTTTTCGAGCTTATTTGAGCTTCTTGGTTGGCTTAGTATATTTTTTTGTGGTCCAGACGGTTTGAATGACAAAGAGACTAAGATCCACGCTTTTAGCTCAAGAAGGACATAGTACGTTCTTGTTGTTTTGTAGAGGCGAATAACTCATTTTAGTGAAGGCGAATAAAACAATACACAAACGCAAAACCCGAAAATGCAAATCAAACAGCAAACAAACCCAATACAAGGACAAAACACACGTAAAGCATTAGAAGCACAACCACCCTATACCTACGCTCTAATCACCCCCATTCCATAACAAACCACAACTAGTGAAGGCGCATAAAGCAACATAGATGAGAGGCGCATAAATCAACGCAGAGTAAAGGCGAATAACCCTTTCAGTGAAGGCGGAATAAATTTTTCAAAGTAGAGGCAATTAATGCACAAGATATTTTGTCGAGGCGAATTAAGAAAAAGTTCAAGAAGGCGAACTAAGCATTTAGAGTGAAGGAGAATAAGGAACTTATAGTGCAAGGCGAATTAAGCATTTAGTTGAAGGCGAATTATGCATTTCAGTTAAAGGCGAATTATGCATTTCTTAGGCAAACTGTGAGAGGCAAATTAATCTTGTGTGAGGCAAACTAAACTTGAACTAGGCAAATTAAAAGACATATACTAGGCGAATTATACAAGTAGTTTCTAGACGAGTTATACAAAGTTAAACGAGCATTCAAGTCCGTTTTGGTTTTTCTTTTTCGGTTTCGAGTTTCGGTTAATCACGGGTCTTCTAACTTATACCATTACGATCGCGGTCTTTCAACGATCATCGTGGTATATTTACTTATTACTGACGATAACCGTATGACTCAGTGAGAGTAAAAACAAAACGTTATCATTTATGAAATTTAAAAAGAACAAGAAGAAGTTTAGGAGGGAACAGTTTCATTAATAAACTAGAATTGGAAATTGTCACATGCAGTCCCTGCCCTTCAAGTCCAATTTCATCAATCGTCCTTCGTTTATTTATTAACCCTTCTAGTTGATTCTGCATTACACCGTTAGTCCTTTTCAACCAAATTTCACCGTTCATCTTTTTAAGCTCGTTAATCGTAAACAAAAGCTTAAGTACTTCAATTACAACAACGATTTCAACAACAATTCATCATTGTTTCACAGTTTCTTCTTGATTTTGTAAAATCCCGCGAAAGATTCCATTCTTTTCTCAGTTTAAATCAAAGATTTGTAAAATCCCGTGAACGTTAATTGATTTCAATCTACAACAACAATCACTTTACCTACTTAAGATCCTACAAATTATTTTCACTTCATAATTTAAAAAATCATTCATCATGACTACTCCAATCACAACTTCCATAACCGACAGTCAAATGCATAACAACATCATGGTAGCTGGATCAAGAGATCGTCCACCAATGCTTGCAACGGAAAGATATGCACAGTGGCAATCACGTTTCCTAAGATACATTAATACAAGACCAAATGGTGATGCCTTGAGGAAATGCATTCTCGAAGGTCCATACAAGCTCACTACTGTCACAATCCTAGTTGTACCTGCAACAGATGATACTCCAACAGTTCCAGAACGAACAGTAGTTGAGATACTCTTAACTATGTCTCCTGAAAACAAAGCTCGTTATGAATTAGAAAAGGAAGCAATCCATTTGCTATTGACTGGAATTGGGGATGAAATCTACTTAATTGTTGATGCTTGCAAGACAGCTCATGAAATGTGGATAGCTATTGAAAGGCTACAACAAGGTGAATCTCTCAACATTCAATATGTCAAGACTAATTTGTTTTGGGAGTTTGGAGTCATACTACTACAGATTTTATAAGATGATGAATGAAATGATAAGAAACAACTTGACAGGTGCTATGATGTAAGTCAATGTTTAGTTTCTTCAACAACTTCAACCAGAATGGTCAAGGTTTGTAACAATTGTCAAGCAACAACACGACTTGGATACAGTCTCATATCACAAGCTCTTTGACGTTCTGAAATAGTATCAAAAGGAAGTTAATGAAATCTATGCTGAGAGAAATGCCAAGAATTCTAACCCACTAAGCACTTGTTGCTGCTTGCTACAAAGACAACATATCCAGATCCTTAATAATCAAGGACCAAAACTCACAACCATATGCACCGGCATCAAAACAACTATCTTCCACCAGATCTAATGCATCTACCAAATTCAAAGGCAAAGAGATAGCCAAACCAATCACACCTATATCTGAGTCAACTTCTGAAGAAGACAGTAATCCAGAACAAGCTTAGAGAGATAAGGATATGTGAAGTCCCAAATAAACAGATCTTCTTAGCTTGTTAAAGCTTAGTTAACCTGGATAAATCCAAACTAACTATAAGAGAAACTATGATTGTAAATACTACAAGTTATGCGGAATCTAACTTGCAATACTAAGAAGAACAATGAATACTAAACTTGAATATATTGATTGCAAATATTCTGCCAAGGTTACAGAATAACTAACTATGAGATATGTGTTTTCTATGAAAGATTGATATCTCTAACTATGCCGTAGGGTTCCTTTTATACACTAAGGAAAACCCTAATGGGCTTACAAAACGCGTTAAGTGATCATGCATATCTATTCCTAATATATCTCATGCATATCACATAAGCAGTACTAACTTCTTATACTAACAGTACTAATAAACTAACTAACAGTACTAACTATACTGACAGTACTAACATTTGTACTGGCAGTACTAACTAATATAACTAGCAGTACTAACTACTTAGTCTATTTCTTCAGTCTTTAGCAGCAGTATCAATCTTGAACCAGCAGTAGTAAAGTAGTACTGGCAGTAGTAACTCAAAATTCCTAACAATCCTCCCCTAAACTTGATATTTACTTGTCAATCATCAAGTTTCTTCAGTTTAAGCGTCTGACATAGGAGGATTTATCCAAACATTTACTACTCTTCAAAGCATTGATTTGATTAACTTGATAAGCCTCAAATGCCATAGTACTTTATTCACTCTAAACCTCAAGTTATAGCTATCTTCTCCAAAATTCCTTGATCAGTTGGGATACTATTTCTCCTACTAGCTATTAATCTCCATAGGTGTACCATCCATAAACAAAGTGTGAACTCCACAATTTTCATGCAATTTCCATTTCAGCAATTGCATAACATTGGCTTTGTCTTGTCATTGCTTTGTCTTGTCATTTCTCCTCCCCTGTTTAGATGCATCCTCTTCATTCAAATCATCATCTGAAGATTCAACCTGTCTATATTTCCTCCTTCTCTTTCTCCAAGTCAAGCACCTGTTTTGACAATTTTGTACACATAGTCATCAATTCCTGTAGTTTCAGTCTACCCTCATCACTTCCAGGTGTGTAACCTCTTGGGAGAGGTGAATCATGGGGTATGATTGGTACATTATCCGTCAATTCAAAAGTTTGTTCCATCCCGCCCTCCCCACTTCTAGATGTGTGACCTTCTGAGAGAGAGTGGGTTCATTGACTTCAATCACGCTCTCAGACCTAGTCCTGACAGGGAGCCCCCACCCCCATGGTGTCTTGGCGCCTGGGACTGCCACCTGTATCCATTCCCTAAAGAATGTCAACATTAGGCATTGTCGTGGTCTGGGTCCTAATTATGTTATCACTGTCCTGTGCTGCATCTAAGCTAGCAGCAGTAGTGATAGCCCTTTCCACACTGTCACCCCCCTCCTTATGGACAGCCTCATCTGCTCCAAGGTCTTGAGGTACACTAGTCTGAGGTAACTTAGTGTCCTTTGTGGTTTTCCTACGTGTTTGAGTCTTTCTTTTTCTTTGATATGTAGTTGGAGATGGGAGTAGTTGCTCAATGTGAGCTTCAGTTTGAGGTTCATGAAAAATTTGGTTGTGAGGTAGAGGGTGTGGGTTGGGGTTCAGGAGGTGTTGTTGAACCTTCACCCTCAGGTGCTTGGTTATGCACCAACAGTATTAACGGTAACAAGCAGTACTAATATTAGCCTGGCAGTATTAATATTAGTCTAACAGTATTAACTTGTTCTCCAATAACTATGCAATAACATGCCTCTATTCATCACAAGCACACTAGAAATAACTAGATAGACATGTGAGAATTCATGAGGATCCATATCTATGCATAGCCCATGAATAAAAGTTAAGAACTATCAACCAAAACAACATACCAGTTGTAATCCATTCCAACTTCAATCCAAATAGTACTTGTGTATACTCCACTGCACTTGAACACCATTAACCTCCCCTGAGATCATGCAGCTACAGATTAAGCATACAAATGCTTGCCACCAGAAAATTAAATCTACTCACATCAAAAGCTTTAGTGAGCAAATCAGCTACATTATTATCAGTGTGTATCTTGACCATCTCTATCAATCTCTTCTCATAGGAGTCTCTAATGAAATGATGCCGAATCTCTATATGCTTTGTTTTAGAATGGTAGACAGGATTCTTGACAACACAAATGGCACTCTCATTGTCAACATGAATCTTTGTCTGCATAAAATTGTATCCATAATCCAACATCTGATTTTGGATCCAAAGCACTTGACCACAGCAGTGAGAAGCAGCAATATATTCAGCTTCAGTAGTTGAATTAGCCACCACAGTCTGCTTTTTACATTGCCAAGAGATTAACCTTGAACCAAGAAATTGACAACCTCCTGTTGTGGATTTCCTGTCCAAACTGGCACCTGCATAGTCACTGTCTGAAAAAGCTTCCAATATAAAAGGAGAGTCCTTAGGATACCAAAGGCCCAAATTGGGTCGACCCTTTAGGTATCTAAAGATCCTTTTTACTGCATTCAAGTGGGAAACTTTTGGTTGAACTTGAAATCTTGAGCATGCACAAACGGAGAACATAATATCTGGTCTAGAGGATGTAAGGTACATCAATGACCCAATCATTGACCTGTATAAATGGACATCAACATCCTCACCATCTTCATCTTTTGTTAAAGCCTTGTTGGTTTCCATAGGAGTATTGGCTGTCCTTATACTAGAAAAACCAAATTTCTTCAAGATTTCACCAACATACTTGTCCTGACTAATGAAGATCCCATCCTCTTTCTGCTTGACTTGTAAACCCAAGAAGAAAGTGAGCTCTCCCATTGAACTCATCTGGAACCTTTTGTGCATTATTTGCTCAAAATCTGTACACAAAGACTTTTTAGTGGAACCAAAGATGATGTCATCTACATATACTTGTACCAGTAGAATATCATCCTTGACTCTTTTTATGAACAAAGTCTTGTCAATTTGACCTCTGTAGAATCCATTGTCCAGCAGATAGGTAGAGAGAGTCTCATACCAAGCTCTAGGAGCTTGGTGTAGACCATATAAGGCTTTCTCCACTTTGTAAACTTTTTCTGGAAATTCTGGATCCACAAAACCTAGAGGTTGGCTTACATATACCTCCTCAATCCCAATAAGTTACCCATAGAGAAAGAAACTTTTAACATCCATCTGGTACACAAGAAAATTCATGAATGATGCATAGGCCAAAAATAACCTGATTGCTTCAATCCTGGCAACAGGAGCAAAAACCTCATCATAGTCAATGCCTTCTTCTTGTTTGTATCCTTGTGCTACCAGCCTGGCTTTGTTTCTGACTACTATACCCCTTTCATCTTTCTTATTTCTATACACCCACTTTGTACCAATAGCCTTTTTGCCATAAGGTAGGCCACTAAGGGTCCAAACCTTTCTGAATCTTAAACTGAAGGCACTCTTCTTGCATTGCTTCAACCATCTTTCATTCATCATCAAGGGCTTGAGTTATCTTGTGGGTTCTGCTGAGGAGGAAACATCAAATAAGCAGTTCAGAAATCTTTGTGATTTGTCCTTCTCTGTTTTTGGATGTAGCTAATCATAGCATGTTCTCTAGAACTCTTCTTTGACATGCCCCTTGTTTGTACTGCTGACTTTGGATCTCCAATTATTTGATCTTTAGGATGAATAGAGTGTATTCTAGTTGTGGGAATAGGACTGACAACAGTTGAAGGTTCCATGTTGTTAAAATCAGCCTCTGCACCCATAACTTGATCAGCAAAAGGAGAATTGTAAGTGTCCAAATCTTCATCATCAAAAGCACTGCCAAAAATGCCAGTATTTTAAACTTTAGCAGTATCCTCCAAATCAGGCATAAGAGGATCATCTGGAAGATCATTGACATTAAGAGGAAAGGATCCACCAAGAGAAACAGATGATGGTCCAGCATCATTAGAAGTTTTTGGTGTACTAGCAGCATTAACTGTTGTGCTAACAGTATTAAAACTGTTAGTACTTCTGGCTTTAGTAGCCTTCCCTTGAAGAAGCTCCATGTTGCACTGTGCTTCAAACTCTTTTCTAACAGCATCTGATTACTCTGAAGCCTCCTTCTCTTGATCCATCATCTTATCAAGAACATTCTTCAAGGCTTGTTCATTCTCACTTGCTGGTTTTTGTACAGGAGTTTCACCAGCAGCATCATCAGCTGTATCATTTTTATACGTTTCATCTGAGCTCTTGTAGCTTGAAGAGATAGAAGACCATAATGGAAACACAATATATTGTTGAGTAGACACATTCTTTTCTCTTCAGATTTCTGTCATCACAACTTTCTTCAAACATGTATCACCCATTAGCTTTTTGGGGACTTGCATTATTGATATTTGTTCCCTGCAGTACTGTTGATAGTTTATAGAATTTGTTAAGGAATCAATATCAAAAAGCCAGTTAGGTCCTTGTCCTGCAACATTTGGTTTATTTTCAAGAAAGTTTACATGCAGATTCTCTTCAACTTTTCTGGTTTGAGAATTAAATACCCTGAAAGCTTTGCTATTTACAGAGTACCCCACTAAAAACCCTTCTTCAGCCTTCCCATCAAATTTGCCTAAAGGGTCTAGGGTATTTAGAATAGTAACAGGACATCCAAAAGGTCTCATGAAACTTATGCTTGGTGGTCTGCCAATTATAAGTTCATAGGGTGTCTTGTTATGAGGCTTGGTCACTAAAACCCTATTTAGAACATAACAAGCAGTATTAACTGCTTTAGCCCAAAATACAGTAGGTAGAAGTGAGTCTGCTAGCATAGTCCTAGCTGCCTCAATCAGAGTCATGTTCTTTCTCTCAGTAACTCCATTTTGTTGTGGAGTTCTGGCAACACTAAATTCCCTTTTTATCCCTTTTAATCTACAGAATTCATTCATTTCCCTATTTTTGAATTTTGTCCCATTATCACACCTGATTACTTTAACCTTATGGTTTAATTGGTTTTCTATTTCTGTTATAAATCTCTTAAGAATCCCACTAGTCTCAATCCTAAGAGGCTTAAGAAGAAAACCCAACTAAACCGCTAAAGTCAATCAATCAACATAAAAGCAATTGTTTTATGGTTGATACTCCTAACAGATGTTGGACCAAATAAGTCCATATGCAACATCTGTAAGGGTTGGCTGATAGAGCTCATAAGTTTAAGCCTTACTAGAAGCCTTGTGTTGCATTCTCCCCTTCTGACAAGCAACACAAGTTATTGGTCCATTGTCAAAATCTTGAAAGGAAGAACCTTTTACAAGTTTCCCTTCACAAGGTTTATTCCTTGTTTTAAAATTTCACATGACCCAGAGAAGGCCTCTATGCCATAATTTAGGAAACTCATGATGTGGCTTTTGCAAACAAACAGTTAAATCTCCAGAAGGAGACTTACATGCTTTAAATCAAAGTTGTACACTAGTTGCTTGCTTGGGAAACTCTAAGCATACTTGGCTTCATCAAGTTACTTTAAAATCAGGAGACAAAACAAGACATTCAGTTTCAGTGAAAAGAACATTGTTTTTCTTGTCACACATTTGTGAGACAGAGAAAAGATTAAACTTTAGTTCTTTGACAAAAAACACATCTTCAAAGTCTAACTTATCTGTTCTTATCTTTCCTTTTCCTGTTATCTTACCACCTCTAGCACTTCCACCAAAAGCAACAAAACCTCCATCAATGTCTTGATAGTCAGTAAGGAAGTCTTTGTTCCCTGTCATGTGCCTGGAACATCCACTGTCAAATATTCCTTTGTTCTTCAAAGCTTGTTGTGGATTTCCCTACACAAAAGTAAGAGAGTCAGTGTCTCTTGGGGACCTAAGCCACTACTAACTTGAGTCTGCCTTGTGGATCTATATAATTTACTCTTTTTGAGACCCATGATCCACTATTGTCTTTGGAGACATTGTTTAAATCAGTCATTTTAGGTCTCCAAACACAACCTGCTGAGGCCTTAACAGCAGTGACCCCAGTTCCCTTAACAGTACTAACTGCTGTTTGCCCAGCAGTATTAACACCATTTACTCTGACAGTATTAACTTTTTCATTTGAAATCCCAGGTATTTGATGTTGTTAATTTTATAAAAAGGCCTGTCTAAAAAGGAGAATGAGACTTATGAAAAGCATTTGTTCTTAATTTTGAAACATTCACTCTATTTGTATGGGTAGCATATTAACTGGTCTGAATGTAACAGTTGATGTTGTTTGCTACTCAAGAGAGAGCTTATGCTTGGCATGCACTAACTGTACTTTTTCAACCTGTTAAGACTGCAGATGGAACAAATTTATTTTGATGATTTATTCTCTAAGCATTATTCCAAACTGGTCTAATTTCCCTTTGACCAGTATTCTTTCCCATATTTTTCAAAACAGACTTTTTAGCCATTCTCTTTTCATGAAAATCATAGTCTTTTATTAGATGGCTGTAACTGCCACAAACAAAACAGGCTTTCTTTGTAAACCCAAATCCTAACCCTATTTTTTGAGTCATTTTCTCATTCCAATCTCTTCTATCTACCTTAGGATTTTGAGTGGTTATCCTAGGTTTTTTAGCTTGTTTAGGTTTAACAGATTCATTCCTAGCATTAGTAAACTCAATCCTTTTAAGACTAGGTTTGTTTGTTGCTTGCAAATCATTAGATTGAAAAATGTCCTCATCATCACTAACCCAATCTTCAATGATAACTCCACTAGGCCTAACAGATTCAACTCTAGGCATTTCTACACTAGTATTGCTAGTTTGAGAGGTACTTGTTTCAACTTGAGACACACTAGCACTAGTCTTATTTGCTGTAGGCCTATAAACAGAATCATCCAATCCTGCAAAAAGATAGGTCAACTAGTGGAGGTATGTAGTTCCCAGTTAAAGGAGGAGGAACAGCATGATATCCATTATCCTTTTTGAACCTATCATTTGTTTGATTGTCATCTCCATCACTTGAACGACTATCAAAGACACTATTAAACAATTCACTACCACTTGAATCATTTTCATTTAATTGATCTCCATATCCTAGACCAGTTTTATCTTTAGAACTTAATTGACTATTAATCAGTTTATTTAAGTTTTTAGAAGATGTTTCAAACTGTTCTAGTTTAGCTTTTAAATCATCTTTTTCTCTTAAAGTTTCATCTAACTGATTTTTAAGTCTAGTGACAGCATTACTTTTGTCTTTTACTTTAAATTCTAAGACTGCAATCTTTTCTTCATAGACAGCTTCATTTTTCTGATGAACAACTAACCTATCATCTACAAGATTCTGCCTAAATGATAGCTATAATTTCTAGATTAGCCTTACTAAGAGTTTGTCGCTGTTCATCAAACTATTTTTGAAGTTTTTCATATGTTTTTACATAGTTTTTAGAACAAGATTGTACCTCTGTGTCAGACCCTGAGGAGTTTGAAGTGTAGGCCATGAGAGCAAACTCAGTTGGTTCATCTTGAGCTATATAACTCCAGTCATAAAAGAAAATGGGTAAGATAATGGTGTCTTGTGTATTAATCAAGTTTTGGCCCCCAGTCCATCTTAGACAATCAAAGCATTGTCCTGAACAACCAATGCATCAGAGGTCTCCACTGGTACAGTCCTTCTGGTGTTGTCCCTGCTCCTATACCCTGCATCTCCATTCCTGTTCCCTTGATTTCTTGGTGCTCTACATTCCCTTGCAAAATGACCCCTTCTATGACAGTTAAAGCATTCAACCTTAGTTTTATCAAAACCTACAGGTTCTTTGCCATTGAAGATTAACTTTCTTCCAGTCTTCTTATAAAATCGCTTAACCCTCAACACCTGCCATTTAAGGTCTATTTCTTCCAAATCATCATGGTGAATCTACTCTAAGTCTTCATCATCCAGTTGTGGACTATTTGACTGATTAACAAAGAATGAGAACATTAGATCATTAGTATATAGAATGATGAAGAGCATGTCCTTAAAGAAATTTATGGCCTGATGCAGTAGAAACCCATTAGCAGTATTAACTTCATTACTGCTGCTAGTGTCTTCTGCAAAGAGAAAGGCCACATTCTAAGAGTTTGAAGATGATCCAGAGGAACCTTTGATATCAGCTTCAAACACTTTTAGGTTATTGTATAGATCATCAATATCCAAATCATCTATACCATCTTTGTTCCTCATAATCAAGGCTACATTGTTCCATGATGAAGGTAGAGCTCTTAAAAATTTCTGATTTGCATCTTCATTAGGAACAACTGCACCATGAACTTCTAGAAGGCTGATAAGTTTTTGAAACCTATCATATGCTTTATCTAAGCCTTCTGTGTCAGATACAAAAAAGTTTTCAAATTGTTGCTTCAAAACAGTCTTCTGCATCTTCTTAGATTCAACATTGCCACCAAATCTACTCTTGATAGCAGCCCACAGAGACTTTGCATCCTTTATTCCATGGAACCTCAGTTGATACTCATCAGGAATAGCCAAAAGCAAAATGCTTTTAGCTTTTCTTTCTCTTTGTCTTTGTAATAGTGCTTGAGCAGTCTTTGGAGGTACTTCAGTTTCAACACCTTTTTCATCAGTTGTTACTTGTATAGGACCATCACCATTCAAGATCACTTGCCACAAACTATAATCTGTGTTAGTGAGATACTGCTCCATCCTCATGCTCCAAAGGGTATATTCACCCTTTTTGAGGATAGGAAGTTTTATAGTAGACACCATTTGAGGAGATTATTTCTAACTGTGCTATTTGTGTTGCAGGTTCTTCACCAGACATTGTGTATTATAGGAAGAGATCTAGATCTGATAAAGTTCTTCTTATTCAGAGTTTCTCCACAAGCTCTGATACCACTTGTGAAGTCCCAAATAAACAGATCTTCTTAGCTTGTTAAAGCTTAGTTAACCTGGATAAATCCAAACTAACTATAAGAGAAACTATGATTGTAAATACTACAAGTTATGCGAAATCTAACTTGCAATACTAAGAAGAACAATGAATACTAAACTTGAATATATTGATTGCAAATATTCTGCCAAGGTTACAGAATAACTAACTATGAGATGTGTGTTTTATGAGATGTGTGTTTTCTATGAAAGATTGATATCTCTAACTATGTCGTAGGGTTCCTTTTATACACTAAGGAAAACCCTAATGGGCTATAAAACGCGTTACATGAACAGCATATCTATTCCTAATATATCTCATACATATCACTTAAGCAGTACTAACTTCTTATACTAACAGTACTAATAAACTAACTAACAGTACTAACTATACTGACAGTACTAACATTTGTACTTGTAACTCACTAATATAACTAGCATACTATCAAATTAGTCTATTTCATCAGTCTTTAGCATCGCAGTATCAATCATGAACCTACCATAGTAAAGTAGTTACTAGGCAGTAGTAAACTTAAAATACCAACAGAGATATGCAAAAAAACTTAGCACTCATTGCAAAGTACTTCAAAAAGATCCACAAACATACCAACAACAACCTCAGAACTTCTTCAAACTCCAGAAACAAGAATGTGGATACTACTCTAAGGTACAAGAATGACAATCAAACAAGACAGTTTGGGAATCAGAGGACAGTGACTGTTGCTGGGGCTAGGGAGACTGTAGGCAGTCAGGTAGTGTAGCAAACTGGGATACAGTGTTTCAATTGAAAGGAATTTGGTCAATTCACTAAGGAATGCAGGAAACCAAAAAGGGTAAAAGACTACACGTATCACAAGGAAAAGATGTTGCTATGCAAACAAGCTGAGAAAGGTGTTCCATTACAAGCAGAGCAAGCTGATTGGCTAGAGGACACAGATGAAGAGATAGATGAACAAGAAATGGAAGCACCTTACGGTTTCATGGCAAAGATTCAAGAAGTCTTACCTCCATAATCAAATTCAACTGCTGAGCCATTAGAACAGGTACAATACGATGCTAAATATAATGTGTTTGCCAATGTGAGACAGCATTCTGAGCAACCTGAATCCATTTAGTAAACACATTGTAAGTGGGAAAAGGTTGATAGTAATGTCATATCCTTTCCTGATTCACCGGAATATGTGTGATAATGATATCCAGACTGACTATAAAAAGATCAAATTGAAGTAGAATATGATGATGAGCGTGATGTGCTTGCTAATTTAATTGCAAATCTAAAACTTGATCATGATGAAAACAAAAAGAGTTTAAAGCAATTAAAGAAAGTAAACACGTCACTTGCTCATGAATTGAAAGAGTGCAAATCTATTCCTTGGTAAAACTAGTGATGAACTCAAGGGGAGTCTAATAGTAATTCGAGGATAGTTGTTTTAATTGCACATCAAAATAAAAACAGACTGACTTGAGACGTACAGACTTAAATGGGCCGTATAGTTGACTATGAAAAACTTGAACATAAGTTAAATGAAACTCTAGGACTATTAGCTCAAAAATAAATTGACATAAAAGAAGGTTTAAAACTTAAAGCCTATGAAATTTCAGTTGTCAAAGAGAAACACCACATTTGAAACTTAAGGAAGAAAAGACATTGGCAAATGATTTCAATGGAAAAGCAATTAAAGTTTTTGAATGAAATTGTTTACAAAAGGAAATCATCAATACAAACCATTCATATGATAGCTCCCAAAGATCCAACATTCAATGGGTAATATTCAACCTTTGCAAATCCAATGTCCCATCAAAAAGCTTAATCTAAAAAGACCAAAGTATGTAATGAGAATCCTATAGGACCGAATCTTGATCCTACAAATAGACTCGTCCCCGATAGGGAAGAGACTCTGACTCTTGAAAAAGAGAGTCGATCAAAATTGAATAAAGACTTAGTGAGACCTTATGATTACACAAAGCTAAATAGTCTTTATGAAAATTTTAAACCAGCAACACAGGAATATCATGAACAGTTGGCACATGCAAATGAAGTAAGAAAGAAAATGTGGAGAAAATCTTTTGTGAAATCTAAACCAAATTTTTTCAAAAACATCAGTTTCTTACCTGTTTCAAAATCAATAAGTAAAAGTAGACAAGCATATAATGTAATGACGAATAACATAAATCATTTTAGAGAACTTGTTGATCAAGCTTGGGAAAAGCATTCTCATGATCATTTTCGTGCACCAACTGCTCATGATATGGAAATCCTAATTAAGACATGTTTGATGCCTCTTGCCATAAAGACACAGAATGATAGTTTCACATTTGTTCATGAACTTAAGCAAGAAATGCATGCTGATTTAAAGTACGTTGAATCCCTTGAAAATGAAATTGACGAACTTGAATCTGATAAAGCAGAATTTTCAAACATGTATGATATACTTTTGCAAGAATGTGTGTCTAATGATGTTATGTGTTCTTATTTGCATTCGTTATCTGATTTAGATGCTCACAATGAATTGCAATGCTTATATCTTCATAAAGTGAAAGAATGTGAATGTCTTGCACAAAAGCTTTTGAAACAAACTGAATCTGTTAGTAAAGAAGTTTATACTAAGCTTTTACGAAGTTTTGCTAAATTAGAAAAACACTCGATTTCTCTTGAACTTGCTTTACAACAATGTCAAGAACAAATGAAAAATGACACAGTTTGCAAAGAAAAAGCGTCAAATGTATTTCTAAAAGAACATGAACAATATTTTGAAATACAAGATTTGAAAGCTCAATTGCAAGACAAGAACATTGCCATAAGTGAGTTAAAGAAACTCATTAAGAAATGCAAAGGAAAGTCTGTGGAAACTAAGTTTGATAAACCATCTGTTTTTCGTCAACCAAATGCTCAAAGGATTCCAAAACCATCAATTTTAGGTAAACCGACTCCTTTTTCAGACTCCCGTGAGAGGAAAAGTTTTTCAAAGACAAAGTCGGTTCCCAAAACTAATGTGTCAAAGGGTTTATCAAAACCAGTCACTACATAAATTTTTCCTCAAACAGCAAGGCAAGCTGCAAGAAACACAAATGTGATAAAACTAGGCATGTATCAAATTGACACTAGGACAACACAAACTAGAGCACCACAGTTGCCTCAGACTTATAAGAATACTAACCCTCGCGTGTCTACCTCTACAGAAGTAATTCACAGAACTAATGTTAGTAGACGACAGTTTAGGAGCCACTCAAATGAAAGATAAAAGGTCGGCCACAAACAATAGTCAAGTAAGGATAAAAGACAAAGTAAAGACCACCCTATGATTTCTAGTGATTTTTCTATTACAACCAAGTCTGTAAACTTGCGTGTAATGACAGTTTAAATCCATAAAGAAACTTCGAATTGTTAATGTTGTTTGTGGCTACTAATTAAAAAAGTAGTTTAATTCGATCTGAACTTTGTGTTTCTACATTTTTGAAAACGTGAATGCGAGAGCTAAGAAGCCTAAAGATTACCTATTAGTACGTCAGAAAAACCTAAAAGCAAACGACAAATATTTTGTAAACAAACCCCCTAAGAAAACCATTGCATCAGACTCCACTATCAGAAATCAAAGAGTTACAAATAGGATGTTGTATGAGAAAACTAGTAAAGGCATGAAATGGTGGATTATAGAACAATCTGCCCATCAGGATATAAAGGGTTTCCTAAGAAAAAATAGAAATGGGGTGCCTAAAGTTCGGAATGAAAATTGAACAAGAAAGTTGTTTGCATAGATATAGAGAATGCAATCTAGGAATAAACTAATGTCTTGAAACACACAATACATTTTAGTGAATTCCATTTGTCAAGTATCCATCGACCACTAATTCTTTGTAGTATTGTTCAACTCATAACTCATCCTATTCCCATATTTGACTCTGGATGACAAGCACATGACGAAATCTAAAGCTATTGTGCAATTTTGTTGAAAAATATCTGGGTACTGTTCATTTATCCTTGGATCTTAAAAAGCAACCTCCAAATCCGCATCATAAAATTGACCAACCAAGAAGAGATTATGATTGAGGCCTTTGACGTAATACACCCTATTGATCGTGATATTTCCTTGAACCAAATCTCCATAACCAAGAATTGGAGCAAATTGTAGACGACTACTCCAGATATACTTGGACTCTATTTCTAAGATCCAAGGATGAAACACCAAAAGTTCTAAAAGATTTCCTCATAATGATTCAACGAAATCTTCAAGCCCTAGTAATTTCTGTTCGAACTGACAGAGGCACAGAGTTCTTAAACAAGACACTCCATGCATTCTTCAAAGAAGAAGGAATTGAGCATTAAACTTTGACTCCTCGAACACTTGAACAGAACAACGTTGTCAAAAGACGAAACCGTACTCTCGTTGAGGCTGCTCGCACGATGCTCTCAGCTTCTAAACTTCTTTTGGCTGAAGCAATTGCAACCACATTCTATACTTAAAACAGATCTATCATCATCCTAACACATAACAAAATGGCATATCACATCATCAATGACAGGAAACCTTCAATTAAACACCTTTACATTTTTTGTTGCACTTGTTACCTAACCAGAGATGGTGAAAATCTGGATAAGATAAAAGAAAAAGGGGATCCGTGCATTCTGGTGGGATACTCCACTCAGTCTAAGGGATATTGTGTTTACAACAAGAGAACCAGATTGATAGTTGAATCCATACATCTTAGATTTGATGAGATCAAAGAGATGTATGAGACGTCTATTGATAATGACACTTCAGGCCTCGTTCTCCAACGACAAAAGGCGTCAGATTATGACAACTCTAGCCTCGCACCACAACTACAAAATGTTTCTCCTTCAGCAGATACAACAGTTCCGTCACAACAAGAGTTGGATCTTCTTTTTGGTCCTTTGTACGATGAATTTTTCAATGCAGGTACTTCAAGTGTCAACAAGTCTTCTTCTCCCACCGACAATTCTAAACAACAAGACACACCACCTACAACGAATATTCAATCTTCAACAAAACCGACAACTCTAACAACTATTCATGCTGAGGAAAACAACGATAATAAAGCAGTAGAGACACAGGTTTAACAAGATGAATTTATCAATCCTTTCTGTACACCGGTACGAAAAATTTCAGAGTCTTCCTTACGCAATATTGATAATTTAAATATGCATACCTTCTATCAACCACACGATTCTGAATACCGATGGAGAAAAAATCACCCGCTAGAACAAGTTCATGGAAATCCATCCAAGCCAGTGCAAACAAGACGACAACTTGCAACAGATCCTGAAATGTGTATGTTCGCGCTCACCGTGAGTACTGCTGAACCGAAAAACATTAAGGAGGCAATGGCTGATTCTGCATGGATAGAGGCAATGCAGGAAGAGCTTCATCAGTTTGACAGACTACAAGTCTAGGAACTCGTTGAAAAACTCTTTGGCAAGACTGTACTCAAGCTGAAGTGGCTATGGAAGAACAAAAAGGATAAAGATCAAACTGTCATTCATAACAAAGCACGACTTGTAGCTAAGGGATATGCTCAGGAAGAGGGTATTGATTTTGAAGAATCATTTGCTCTAGTTGCTCGCTTGGAAGCTGTTCAAATTTTCGTCGCCTATGTTGCACACAAGTCTTTTCCAATCTATCACATGGACGTGAAAACGGCATTTCTTAATGGTCCACTAAAGGAGGAGGTTTATGTTGCACAACCAGATGGGTTCGTTGATCCTGATCATCCAGAAAAGGTTTACTCTCTAAGGAAATCTTTATATGGATTGAAGCAAGCTCCAAGAGCATGGTATGATGAACTCTCAAATTTCCTGATGTCCAAAGGCTTTACTAAAGGTACCATTGACCCTACTCTATTCACGATAAGATATGGGGAGGACATTCTACTTGTGCAAATTTCATGTCGACTACATTATTTTGAGACTAACTAAACCCCTAAATTTCATCAAAAATAGAAAAATTAATGCCATGTATATTGCGATGTCCCATAATAGGTGAAAATAACATACTATTTAGGAATCAGATCCACTATTCCCCACGAGGTATCTTAATTAACCAGGCCAAGTACGCTTTAGAAATACTTAAAAAACATGGTATGGAAAAATGAGAATACTGATTTATAACCAAATGGCTTACCAAACCTAAACTAGTGATTCGGGACTTGAGAGGAAAATTCGTAGACCAAACCTGACTACCTCGTAGTAAAATTGGGACACTCAGGTATCTACATTCTAGTATCACACAGAAATTAAGTGCAAGTACAATTTATTTGTGCACGTTATCAAGCAAGACCGACTAAAAAACACCTCAAAGAGGTTAAAAGGATCTTTTGATACTTAAAGGGAACCATTAACATGGGACTCTGGTATCCGAAGGATTCTGGCTTTGAACTAACAGCTTTTTCAGATGCCGACCATGCTGGATGTATTGATACTCACAAAAGCACTTCTAGAGGAATATAATTCCTAGGTGATAAATTAGTCAGCTGGATGTCAAAGAAGCAGGACTGCACTACAATGTCATCAGCAAAGGCGGAGTACGTGGCATTATCTGCAGGTTGTGCTCAAGTAATGTGGATGAGGACACATCTTAAGGATTATGGCTTCGACTACAACAAAATACAGATTGTATAGGTTTAGTTTTTTATTGGGTTATGATTTTGATTTGTGTATTTTTTGGTGAATGTATTTTATTGGAGTGATGTAGAGGGGTATTGGGGGTATTGGTACGGGGATTGAGGGGATTTGGTGTCTGGAGTGGGTGTGGGTTGATTGAGTTTTGCGGGGGATTGGGTTTGATTGTGTTTGGGCGAGGGGTGTGAGGGGAATTGAGGGGAGGTGGAGTGGTGTTGGATTTGGATTTGTTGGGGTGTGTGATATTGTATTGGCGGGTTGGTGGTGGAGGATTGGGTGATTTTGGTGGGGGTGGTTTGTATTGGGGTGGTGCGAATTGTGGTGTGAGGTCGAGAGATTGGTGGGTGTTGTGGAGGGATAGTATGATTGTGGTTGTGACATAGGGGGGGGGTGGTGAGTAGAATGTGATGGGTGGGGGGGTTGGGCAGGTTTGGGGAAGATAGCAGGCTGGGGTAGGGTTCATAGAATAAGTGGGGGGTGGTTGTAGGAGGAAGTGACTAAGAGATGGTGACTTGGTGTAAGGGGGGGGGATAGAGGTGGGAGGTTAGGGATAGATGCGGGGGTTATGATTAATGGGGTGATGGGGGTCTTGAGTTGGGGTGGTATTGCGGAGTGAGGATTGGGGGAGGCCTGTTCTTGGTGGGGTGGATTTGGCGGATAAAGTTGGGGAGTGTCGTGAATATGTTGGAGGGGGGTTTTGTTTTAGAAAGGATGCCAATTCTGAAAAAGAGTACGTAAAGGTGTAGGTAAACGAGGTTGAGTGTAGAGAATTAGTTAGTTTAGCAAATGATGGGAAGGGGGTGCGGATTTGTCTTTAAAAGTGTCTTTTGAAAGTTTAATTGGAGTCAACTTGTAATAAAGTAGTCGAATCAATTAGTGTGTGTTTCGAATCGCGGTGGGTAATTAGGATTGTGGGGGGAAGAAAAAAAACTCAATGGTCGAGGAGATCGTGTTAAAAAGGAATCAGAAAGTTGAGGATGTACTGTAGATATTTGAGGTTAAAAAGCATTGAAAAGAATAAAAAGAAAAAAAAGAAGAATAGTATAATGGATATAAATGAATTTAGAAAGGATTTACTTTAATTTGTGCGACATCTTATGACAGCCCTAGCAATCTCAATGCAACCCCGTGCAGCACTCCCTGTACCAAGCACATCTATACTCGCTATCAAATTAATTAAGTACAGGTTTTGAAAATGATATAATTGAATGTACTTTGTCAGAACTGAATACCAATTAGGCTGATATGATATCTAAAGCCTTACCCAAAGATAGGTTTTAGTATCTTGTAAGATGAATTGGTATGATATGTTTGACTCCAGCAGAACTGAATAATAATGTTTTGATAATGTTTTGAATACATAAATCTCTTAATAACAAATCTGTAATAATAATAACTACTCAATATATTGAAAGTTATAAGATGATTTAGTAGTTGAGCACAATTTTTCAAGAATTCTTCAATGACAAATTCATAATCTCATCAAAATCGTATCTCAACAAATGCTAACCCCCTCAATTTTATTTTCATTTTACAACTTGGTATCATTTTTTTGGTGTCAAACATATGTAAAATTGAGGGGGAGCAAACAGAAAACTGTTTCGGCATGCTAAGTATAAAAGTTTTCTCCACAGGATTTTCATGACAAATTTTAATCACATGGTATTTCAAAGACTAAATGAATCAGTATTTAAAATAAGGAGAGAAATGTAATTAAAATGTGATCTTGAAAATAATACGTTGATCTAATCGACCTCAAAGTGCTTTGATACTCATCGGAAAAGGTTTATGGTTACAAACAATCTCATACCCAACAACATATTAATTCACGACGATTCTGGTTGGATCATAGGACTGATTCCTAACCTAACCACCTAATGACTTCAGAATCGTCGTGAATTAAGATGTTGTTGGGTATGAGATCGTAACCATAAAACCTTTTTCGAAGAGTATCAAGCACTTTGAGTCGATTAGATCACTTATTATTTTCAAGATCACATTTTAATTACATTTCTCCCCTTATTTTAAATACTGATTCATTTAGTCTTTGAAATACCATGTGATTAAAATTTGTCATGAAAATCCTGTGGAGAAAACTTTTATACTTAGCATGCCGAAACAGTTTTCTGTTTGCTACCCCTCAAATTTACATATGTTTGGCACCAAAAAAATTATACCAAGTTGTAAAAATGAATATAAAATTGAGGGTTAGCATTGTTGAGCACACAATTTTGAAAGATTATGAATTATCATTGAAGAATTCTTAAAAAATTATGCTCAACCACTAAATCATCTTATAACTTTCAATATATTTAGTAGTCATTATTATTACAGATTTGTTATTAAGAGATTTTTGTATTCAAAACATTATCAAAACATTATTATTCAGTTCTGCTGGAGTCAAACATCTCATACCAATTCGTCTGACAAGATACTGAAACCTATCTTCGGGTAAGGCTTTAGTAAACATATCAGCTAATTGGTATTCAGTTCTGACAAAGTACAATTCAATTATACCATTTTCAACCTGTTCCTTGATAAAATGATATCGAGTATGGATGTGCTTGGTACGGGAGTGCTGCACGGGGTTGCATGAGATTGCTATGGCTGACTGAGAGTCGCAATACAACGGTATTTTGTTGTAGTTGAAGCCATAATCCTTAAGTTGTGTCCTCATCCACATTACTTGAGCACAACCTGCAGATAACGCCACGTACTCTACCTTTGCTGATGACATTGCAGTGCAGTCCTACTTCTTTGACATCCAGCTGACTAACTTATCACCTATGAATTGTATTCCTCTAGAAGTGCTTTTGCGAGTATCAAGACATCCGGCATGGTCGGCATCTGAAAAAGCTGTTAGTTTAAAGCCAGAATCCTTCGGATACCAGAGTCCCATGTTAATGGTACCCCTTAAGTATCAAAAGATCCTTTTAACCTCTTTGAGGTTGTTTTTCTTTAGTCGTCTGCCTGATAACGTGTAGCCACAATAACATAGTACTTGCATTTTAAATTCTGGTCTACTAGATGCAGATACATGAGTTACCCAATTTTATACTTACGGTAGTCAGTTTGGTCTACGAGTTTTCCAATCAAGTCCGCATCTAGTTTAGGTTTGGTAGCCATTGGTGTACCAACAATATCACATTTTTCCATACCATGTTTTTTAAGTATTTCTAAAGCGTACTTGGCCTGATTGATAAAGATACCTCTTGGGGATTGGTGGATCTAAAGTCCTAAGAAGAATTTCATTTCCCCCATTAAGGACATATCAAATCTACTATGCATTAATTTTTCAAATTTTTTAGAAAATTTTGGGTTTGTAGACCCGAAAATTATGTCATCGACATAAATTTGCACAAGTAGAATGTCATCCCCGTATCTTATCGTGAATAGAGTAGGGTCAATAGTACCTTTAGTAAAACCTTTGGACATCAGGAAATTTGAGAGTTCATCATACCAGGCTCTTGGAGCTTGCTTCAATCCATATAGAGCTTTCCTTAGAGAGTAAACCTTTTCTGGATGATCAGGATCAACGAACCCATCGGGTTGTGCAACATAAACCTCCTCCTTCAGTGGACCATTAAGAAATGCCGTTTTCACGTCCAAGTGAATAGATTGGAAAAGAGACTTGTGTGGCAACAGAGGCGACGAAAATATGAACACTCCAAGCTGAGCACCTAAAGCCAATGAATTCTTCAAATCAATACCTCTCCTGAGCATAACCCTTAGCTACAAGTCGTAGGCCTTTGTTATGAATGACAGTTCTTGATTCTTTATCCTTTTTTGTTCTTCCATAGCACTTCAGCTTGAGAAGTCTTGCCAAAGAGTTTTTCAACGAGTTCCTAGACTTGTAGTCTGTCAAAACTGACAAGGCTCTTCTACATTTGCCTCTGATCGCTCATGGGAATCACCATTACCCTTAATTTGTGTTTTGTGTTCATCAGTACTCTCAGTGAGCGCAACAAACACTTTTTAGGATCAGTTTGGCAAGTTGTTGTCTTGTATGAGCACTGGCATGAATGGATTTCCATGAACTTGTTTCTAGGGGTGATTTTTTTTCTCCATCGGTATTCGAATCGTGTGGTTTAGAATAGAAGGTATGCATATTTGAATTAACAAATTGCGTGATGAAGACACTGTAAATATTTTCATACCGGTGTACAGAAAGGAATGTGATAAATTCATTTTAGTTTAAACTATGTTATCCTTCTGCTTGAGTTATCGATATTTTATCCTCAGCATTATGCATTTGTTGGAAAAAAAGTTGTGCCGTCTAATTAGATTGAATATCGTGTAGGTGGTGTGTCTTGTTGTTTCTTAAAATGTCTGTGGGGAGCAGCCGACTAGAAGCCCCTTTAAAAGTACCCTAGCATTAGAAAACCGTCTAACGGACCGAAAAGAAAGATCCACCTCCTGTTGAGGACAAAGCTGTGTTTTAGTATCTGCTAAAGTAGAAACAATATTGTAGTTGTGGTGCGGGGCCAAGTAGTCATAATCTACGCCTTATTGTCATTGGGGAAGGAGCTGAAGTGATTATTAATCAACAGACGACTCTGACATCACTTTAATCTATCATCAAATCTAAGATGTATGGATCAATATCAATTCTATTTCTCTTGTATGTAAACACAATATCCCTAAGACTGAGGGAGTATCCACCAGAATGCACGGATCCCCTTTTTCTTTTATCTTATCCAGATTTTCACCATCTCTGGTTAGGTAACAATGCAACAAAAAATGTAAAAGTTGTTTAATTGAAAGTTTCCTTGTCATTGATGATGTATCTGCCATTTTTCTCATTTGTTAGGATGAATGATAGATCGTTTTAAGTTATATGAATGTGGTTGCAATGTTTCATCCAAATGAAGTTTAGAAGTTGAAAGCATCGTTTGAGCATCCTCAACGAGAGTACGGTTTCGTCTTTCAACAACAATGTTCTGCTCAGGTGTTCGAGGAGTGGAAGTTTGATGTTCAATGCCTTCTTCTTTAAAATAAGCATGGAGTGTCTTGTTTAAGAACTTTGTGCCTCTGTCAGTTCGAACAGTAATTACTTGTGCTTGAAGATTGCGTTGAATCATTGTGAGAAAATCCTTTAGCACGTCTGGTGTCTCATCCTTGGATCTTAGAAAAAGAGTCCAAGTATATCTGATAGTCGTCTACAATTTGCTCCAATTCTTGGTTATAAAGATTTGGTTCAAGGAAATATCACGATCAATAGGGTGTATTACGTCAAAGGCCTCAATCATAATCTCTTCTTGGTTGGTCAATTTTATGATGCGGATTTGGAGGTTGCTTTTTAAGATCCAAGGATAAATGAACAGTACCTAGATATTTTTCAACAAAATTACACAACAGCATTAGATTGCCCGTCATATGCTTTATGCATCCAGAGTCAACAATGAATAGGATGAGTTGAACAATCTGCAAGAGAATTAGAGGACGATGGAATACTTGACAACTTGGATCCTAAAGTATTTGTGATTTTCAAGACATTAGTTATCCTAGATGCATTATCTATAGCAAAACTAACTCTCTTTTCCACATTTTCATTCCTAAATTTAGGCACCCATTTCATTTTTGTCTTAGGAACCCATTTATATCCTGATGGGCATTGTTTTTCTATCCACCATTTCAATGCCTTACTAGTTTTCTTATACAATATCCTATAATAACTCTTGGAATTCTGGATAGTGGAGTCTGATGCAACTATTTTCTTAGTAGGTGTTGCAACAGATTCGTTCGCTTAACTTTTGAGTTTTCTAATACTAATAGGCACTACGTTAGGCTTATTAGTTCTAGCATTCACGTCATTCATGAATTTAGAAACACAAGCATCGTGATTTGAATTAAACACACATTTTCCACAAGCAGCACAAACAGCATTAACATTCGAAGTTCTGGATTTTAAACTGTCATTACACGCAGTTACAGACTTTGTTTTATTAGAAATACTAGAAATCCTAGGGTGGTCTTCTACTTCAGTCTTCTTATCCTTCACTTGACTATTGTTTGGCACGACCTTATCTTTCATTTGAGTGCTCCTAAGCTGTGGTCTGCTAACATTAGTTTTGTGAATTACTCCTGTAGAGGTAGACACGCGAGGATTAGTATTCCTAGAAGTATGAGGCAACTGTGGTGCTCTAGTTTGTGTTGTCCTAGTGTCAATTGGATACACGCCTGGTTTAATCGCATTTGTGTTTCTTGGAGCTTGTCTTGCTGTTTGAGGTAAAATCTATGTGGTGACTGGTTTTGATAAACCCTCTGACACATTAGTTTTAGGTACCGACTTTGTTTTGAAAAACTTTTCCTCTCAAGAGAGTCTGAAAAAGGAGTCGGTTTACCTAAAACTGATGGTTTTGGAATCCTTTGAGCATTTGGTTGTCGAACAACAGATGGTTTATCAAACTTAGTTTCCACATATTTTCCTTTGCATTTCTCAATGAGTTTCTTTAACTCACTTATGGCAATGTTCTTGTCTTGCAATTGAGCTTTCAAATCTTGTATTTCAAAATATTGTTCACGTTCTTTTAGAAATACATTTGACGCTTTTTCTTTGCAAACTGTGTCATTTTTCATTTGTTCTTGACATTGTTGTAAAGCAAGTTCAAGAGAAATTGAGTGTTTTTCTAATTTAGCAAAACTTCGTAAAAGCTCAGTATAAACTTCTTTACTAACAGTTTCAGTTTGTTTCAAAAGCTTTTGTGCAAGACATTCACATTCTTTCACTTTATGAAGATATAAGCATTGCAATTCAGTGTGAGCATCTAAATCAGATAACGAATGCAAATAAGAACACATAACATCATTAGACACACATTCTTGCAAAAGTATATCATACATGTTTGAAAATTCTGCTTTATCAGATTCAAGTTCGTCAATTTCATTTTCAAGTGATTCAACGTACTTTAAATCAGCATGCATTTCTTGCTTAAGTTCATGAACAAATGTGAAACTATCATTCTGTGTCTTTATGGCAAGAGGCATCAAACATGTCTTAATTAGGATTTCCATATCATGAGCAGTTGGTGCACGAAAATGATCATGAGAATGCTTTTCCCAAGCTTGATCAACAAGTTCTTTAAAATGATTTATGTTATTCGTCATTACATTATATGCTTGTCTACTTTTACTTATTGATTTTGAAACAGGTAAGAAACTGATGTTTTTGAAAAATTTTGGTTTAGATTTCACAAAAGATTTTCTCCACATTTTCTTTCTTACTTCATTTGCATGTGCCAACTGTTCATGATATTCCTGTGTCGCTGGTTTGAAAATTTCATAAAGACTATTTAGCTTTTTGCCTATACTACTACTACAACAGTTAGGTACTCTGCCTAGGGAGTTGTAAAACTTCGTGTTGAAGTCTTACGACGACCGCATCAGGGACGAGTCTGTTTGCAGGATCAGATTTGTCATAAGGGATCTCATACAAACATGTTTTTTCAGATTAAGCCTTTTTGAGGTACATTGGATTTGCAAAGGTGGGTCTGCCATTTAATGTTGGGCCTTTGGGAGCAAACATATGAATGGTTTGAATTGATTGATTCCTTTTCTACACAATTTTATTCAAAAACTTTAATTCTTTTCCATTGAAATCATTTTGTCAATGTCTTTTTCTTCCTTAACTTTCAAATCCGTTATTACACTGGTTTTCTCTTTGACAAGACCTTCGTAATGTGACTTTGTTAAAAAACTATGTTAGACTAACTCATCGTGTTTCTCTTTGACAACTGAATTTTCATAGGCTTTAAGTTTTAAACCTTCTTTTATGTTAATTTATTTTTGAGCTAATAGTCCTAGAGTTTTATTTAACTTACGTTCATGTTTGTCATAGGCAATTGTACGGTCATTTAAGGTCTTGTACGTCTCAAGCTCAGTCTGTTTATTTTGAAGTGCAATTAGACAACTATCCTGAATACTATTAGACTCCCCCAGAGTTCTACTAGTCTCCACAAGAATAGATTCGCACTCTTTCAATTCATGAGCAAGTGATGTGTTTACTTTCTTTAATTGCTTTTGAATCCTTTTATTTTCATCAACATCAAGTTTTAAATTTGTAATTAAATTAGCAAGCGCATCACGCTCATTATTACATTCTTCAGCATTTTGGTCAGTCTGAATATCATTATCACACATATCCAGTAAATCAGGAGTGACATTACTATCAACCTTTTCTGCTACACATGTGTTACTAATGAATTCAGGTTGCTCAGAATGTTGTCTCTCATTGGCAAACACATTATATTCAGCATTGTATTGTACCTGTTCTAGTGGCTCAGTATCAGTTCCTGAGTCTGCAGTAGGAACCTCCTGGATCTTTGCCATATAGCTGTAATGTGCTTCCAATTCTTGTTCATCAATCTCTTTGTTAATACAAATAATGTCTAAAAATGTTATTTATATTTTTTGACCTCTCAATGTTTTGATAATAACAAAATGTAAAAACGTTTACGATAAAAATAAATGTTTACAAATTATTAATCGTAAAATTCCATTTCTAAGATTAATCACTTAAGGTATAAATAAATAAATTATTTATCCCGTTCTGCTGCACTTATCCTAACTGCCTATAGTCTCCCTAGCCCCAACAACTATCTTGTCCCTCTGATTCCCAAACTACCGAGTCTAATTGTCATTCTTGTACCTTAGAGAAGTATCCACATTTTTGTTTCTAGAGTTTGAAGAGTTTGATGAGTCTGTGTTGTTTAGGTTTGTTGATCTTTTTGAATAGTATTTGCAATGGAGTTGCCAAGTTTTTTCTGCATATCTTATCTCTTGAGCTTATCTGGATTATTTTCTTCTTCCAAAAAGTGTCTTAATTAGGTGGTGTGATTGGTTTGGCTATCTCTTTACCTTTAAATTTGGTATCTGGTGAAAGATGATTGTTTTGATGTTGGTGGCTATGGTTTTTTTGGGAGATTTTGAGTGCTTGTTAATAAAGGATCTGGATATGTATAGCAGGCTAGCAACAAGTGCTAATGGTTAGCATCTTGGCTATTCTCTTAGCATGGCATTTCATTACTTCCTTTTGATTTTGTTTCATGAACGTCAAAGAGCTTGTGGTGCCTGTGATATGAGACTGTATCCATAGTCGTGTTGTTTCTTGACAAGTGTCACAACTTGACCTTTCTAGTTGATGTTGTTAAGAATACTGAAACATTGACTTGCGTCAGTAGGCATATGTAAAGTTGTTTATTATTCATTTCATTCATCATTTGTAAAATCTGTGTAGTATGACTCCTTGGGACTCACTCCATGCATGAGATGTGTATTTTTCCAAACTCCCAAAACAAATTAGCTTGAATCTTGTATGTTTAGAGATTCACTTGTGGGTAGCCTTTCCAAATTTGCATTCCATATTCATGAGCTGTCTTGCAAAGCATCAACAGTTGAAGTAGATTTCATCCCCAATTATATTAAATAGCAAAATGGATTTCTTCTTTTCTTGATTCATTATGAGCTTTGTTTTTAGGAGGACATAGTCAAGATGTGTCTCAAAACTGTTGTTCATTTTAGACTGCTGGAGTATCACCTACTGAAGGTACAGCTTGGGATTGTGATTAGTCAGTGAGCTCTTTTTGTATGGGCCTTTGAGAATGCATTTCCTTAAGGCTCACCATTTGGTCTTGTATCAATGTTATCTTAGGAAAATGTGATTTGATTTCATTGAGCATATCTTCCCGTTGCAAGCATTGGTGGACGATCTCTTGATCCAACTGCCATGATGTTGTTATGCATTTGACTGTCGGTTGTGGATGTTATAATTGGAGTAGTCATGATGAATGATTGTTGAATGATGAAGTGAAAATGATTTATAGGTTCTTAAGTAGGTAAAGTGATGTGATGTGGGATTGAAAATCAATTAACGTTTCTTAGGATTTTAAATGTCTTTGATTTAAACGAGAAAGAATGAGACTTCTTGGGATTTTACTATATCAAGAAGAAACGTTGAAACAATTAATTAATTGTTGTTGATTCATTTTTGTAATCAAGTTATTGTGCTTTTGTTATGATTAATGAGCTTTAAAAGTGACTAACATGAAATTTGGTTGAAAAAAAGGCGATGTAGGGTGTAATGTGTGATTCAAATAGGACAGGTTAATAAACAAGCAAGGACGAGTGATGAAATGGTCTTGAAATGCAAGGACTGCATGTGTCATTTTTGAATTTTAGTTAATTAATATAACGAAATCCCTCCATTCTAATCATCTTCTTCGTTTTAAAAGTAGAATTTGGTAACGTTTTTTATTTTAATCTCGCGAGTCATACGGTTATTGTCGAAGAAAAATGAACACACCACGATGATCGTAAAAGGATTACGATCGTAGTGATATAAGTTAGAAGACCCGCGATCAACCGAAGCTCGAAATTGAAAAACCCAAAACATGTATAATTCGCCTTGACAATTAAAGATTAGTTCGCCTTCACTTGTGGTTTATTTCGCCTTTTAAGTTTTCATTAATTCGCCTCTACAAAAGATCAATTCGCCTTCTTTTAAAATATTCCTAATTCGCCTTGCAAAAAAATTCCTTATTCGCCTTCATAGACAAATTCTCAATTCGCCTCCTAAATAAATGCTTAATTCGCCTCCTTTGATTGTTGATTTATTCGCCTCACACACAAACAAGCTTTATTCTCCTTTTACTAGAAATGCCTTATTCTCCTTCTGATAGAACCAAAAACGTACAATGTCCTTGTTCTTGTCTTTTACAGAAACCAACAATCAAACAAACAAAAGATGTGGATATTGGTCTCATTTCAAACGGTGAGGACCACTCAAATAACTACACAAAGCTTCTAAAATAAGCTAACTCAAAAAGCTTAAATAAGCTCGAAATTAAGCTTGTTACCACAAGAATAAGCCACGAAAAGTTTTTCCCTATAAGCTACGAATAAGCTGTTAAAGAAAGAGAGTTTATGGCTTTTTGTGTTTACAAGAAGTAAAGGACCTAATAAGCTAGAAATTTTTTTTGAGATAGAATAAGCTCTCCAATAAGCTATAATAAGCTATTAAGAAGACTAACGAACCTCGACCTTATGAATGTTAGTAAGCTACTTAGGGTTTGACATGAAAAGGAACGAGATTTGAAGATGAAATAATAATAAATAAAAACTAAGAGAATGAAAAATAAGCCATGGACAAGAACAGTTTTGAATATGAAAAACAAACTCAAGCCCACCGAGTTAAATAGCCCAAATAGTTAACACGTTTAGAAAAAAAATGAGATATAAGAACAGTTGATAGATAAATAGAAAGAACTTATTTAAGCAATTTATAATAAAGCTACCAATAAGCAAAATTAAGCTCATAAACAAACCACCAATAAATCAACAATACTAAACCCACCCCTGGCTCTGATACCAATTGTAGGAACCAAGTAATCATTTCACTTCCATCATAATCACTAGAAAAATAAATTAGAGAATAAGAGGAAAAGAGAGAAGTTAGAGAGAGAAAGTAGAAAAGAAAGAGAATATGGTTGATAACTTGCAAATGTGAGAAAATACAAATGAGCACCAACACCCTCTCCACACTTGGAGAGGGGTGGAGATTTATACCACTTTAATGGGCCGGCCATATAAGGCTTTATGGACCGTGGTATTTGTCTTGGGTCGGGCTCGGGATTACTTGGGCTTTAAGCCCACAACGCTTACAATATTAGATTAATTAATGAACCCGATTCCCGTTCTAGCCTATTACAACATTTACTAAATAAAGATCGAGCTTCCATGATTAGTAGCGTCTTACATTGTTTTGCTTATTATTTGAGGCTAACACTGAGTTTATTCATCAATTTAAAATCTTGCAACAATAGGTGATATCATTTAATTCATATAGGGAACTAAAATATTATGGTGTTGTAAAATAATACTAATGGGCTTATGTATATTCACCATTATCTCAACCGGCCCGGGTTAGGGTTTACATGTATTTATCTTCCCTATAAATACTTGATACTTGTAACCTCTTGGATTGATATACCTGAATAAGAATTCTCCATTCTCCTCATTCTTCTCTTATTCTTGTGTTCTTGTTCTTTACATTTATAACACGTTATCAGCACGAGTCTCTATAGCTAGATGAAACGAAAAATTCATAATTGGTTTTGACGGCTGAAATTTGTATCCATCATCAAGGTACTGAAAATAGTTCCAAGGTAATATAATTTAATACCAAAATGGGGATAGATCATTGATGCTTGTATTTGTTTACCATGATCTACTATGTGATATGCAAATATGTTTTTAATAATTTTTTTAGTATGCAAATTATTCATCGAATTTCATTATCGAAAAAACTAACGTATTAATTAAAAGAAGCATCATAACATATTGTAGAACCAATTTATATTTGATTTCAAATTAATTTCTTTAAATGATCTGTTATATGATCTGATATGTATTCCAGTACGTGTAAGAAATTTGTTATCATATTAATATCAAGAATAACGATCTTTATTCATAATAAAACCAAAATATCATTATGATCTAATTTATGGCCATCATCATTCTGTATAGGTTAGTCATTATGGCTCAATACTGTTTGTACTTAATACGGTTATATTAAAAAAAAATTTTCATAAACCTCTATGGTTATGATTATATTTATTCATAATAAATCCACAATGATTAAAAATTCAAAATACAATACCTCAAGTTATTTGTATATCTTTTAAAGACATCAAGTTCAAGTTCTTTGTGATTCATTAGATGAATTCACGATAATAAACAAACATTCATGTTGTTGTTGAAAAAAAATAATAATTAGAACTCAAGTTCTCAATATGATTCTTTCTTAAGGACTCAAGATCATAACATCATGTTATGACTTGAAAATAATAATTAGAACCTCAAGTTTAATTTTGATTCTATTATGGAGTCATACACATCTTGTTATGTTTATATCAAGAAAAAAAATAAAACATTAAGTTTTTATCATGCCGATACTAGTAACTTGATTGAAGGTTTATGCAAACTATGTGTGGGGTTCCCTAAAGGATAATAAATGATGCTGTTGTATTCTAGTAGATCCAGGAGTATCTACTAAGATAGTTTTAAAAATATAAAACGCACTGGTTATCTTGAAATCTGACGCAAAATAAATTGAGCATCTCCAAATACATTTATTGAAAATGAAAAAAATTCTATTATGAAAAGATTAATGGTTTATCTTCTGGACAGAACCAATATGGTTTCTACCGAATGGGCGTAGATCTCAATATATTTACTTTGGCCATGATCGTTTGGGTATTCGGGTGATTATTATGAGGAGGAGAATAATTGAGAGTCTCAAAATTAGGCATCACTAAAGGAATCTCAAGATCCTTATTATTATTTTTTTTTTATTCATGTGGAGCATGTTTTTTTTGAAAAAAATGAATTATATGGGCCCTTAATCAATAAAATTATAAAAAATAATCTATTTTCTTTCTAGAAAGAATTGAAAAAGACAATCTGTGGGCAATTACTCCTCGTAGTGAACCATTTTGATTCTAATAAAGTCAATAACATAACCTCATGTTATGTTATTAAAAAAAAAAAAAAAAAAACTTTAAGTTTTTTATGATTCCTCAAGGGAGAATCAAATAACTCGTACTTCATTTTATTTCTTATATGTTTGTCGTTTTTATTGTTAATCATGTGGATATAATTATTTAATCATTTTACTGATTTGCCACAAATTCAGATTTCGCATGTTTTATACATGATATTGGTTAAACATTATTTTGCCTACTAATGTCATGATATTTGCTAAAATTATGCTCGTAATTTTTTTAATCTTTTACTTTACTTGCTATGGTAGGTAAACTTATGCATTTTACATGAATATTGCAAGTCTTTTTGTCTATCTTTTTCCGAATCAATAGGGTTTGTACTTGTATTTCATTATAAAGTGAAGTTTTAATCTTTTATTATGGTTATTGATTTTAAGAAGAAAAAAGAGGCTTGAACCACTACTAATACATATATCAACAATCGTAATATAATCAAGATTACGATATGTTGCCTTAATTAAATGTGATTGAATTTATTTATTTTTTGTTTAGAATGTGTGTTATAGTATATTTTTTACAATCTATATATAAATCTATGTATTTACGTGTTGGACGTAAAATCGAAAAGTATGTGTTTAAATTTAATGATTTGCCTTTTATAAGATGTTAATGGCGGTTTAATAAAACACAACGTTTTAAAATTACCTAAATTTGAAATTGATTTTTTTTACGACTTGTATAAGTGGTGTATAATCTCTTAATAAGATTCGTAAAATGTTTGTGATATATGAAGAAAAAAATTCTTATATGGTGATATATGCAATCTTTGCTAAATGATACTTTTGTCATTTTTATGTAGAATGTTAAATTTAAAGCTTTCAAATATTGATTTTGTTGTTCTTGACATATCGGGAAAAAACCCATCTCCCTTGGACTTTTCATGCTGAGTTCTATCTAACTTTGGGGATAATCAATCAAAGCTGAAAATAAGGCCTCTTTACAAGAGTGTGCCACAATACTGGTATTCCCCCCCATCGTCTTTTTCATGATGATCTATTAAGAGAATACTTAACGAATAAAGACTCGTTAAATCTCGCTATAATTATATGCACCTCAAGATGCATAAATAAAAATGTATAGCGTGTTCGGTCTCATTATTTTTGTGTTAGATTTGATTAAAAGATAATATCTAACGTGAATGACTTCGTTATATGTATGTCAAAAATCTAAAAGAAGATTTGGACCATCAAAGCAGGAAATTATTGTAAATTGCAAGCACCATTTCGCATATTGAGGATTGGCATATGAAGATAAAAGAAACCATGCGATGAGATGGTTATGCCTCGGATTCTACTCATATATCGAGAACGTTGCTTTGATATAGTTTCTTTTAAATAAAGCAATGGGTATGCTTTTAAGAAACCACGAATTAACCGTTTAATAATTTGCTCCAATTCTCTCAACTTGACATGTGACTCAATAACGTGATCTTGTAGATATCGTGATTATGGACGTGGTGAAAATTTTCTATCGTTTTAATTTCAAAAGAATTGTTCTGCAACCTCAAGTTGTTAAAGATTAAAGTGAGTTCCATTCAATAGCAAATGGATTTCTTCCTTTTCTGATTCATAATGAGCTTTGTTTTTAGGAGACATAGTCAAGAGTGTCTCAACTGTTGTTCATTTTGGAACTGCTGGAGTATCACCTACTGCAGGTACAGCTGGGATTGTGATAGTAGTGAGCTTGTATGGGCCTTTGAGAATGCATTTCCTCAAGGCATCACCATTTGGTCTTGTATCAATGTATCTTAGGAAACGTGATTTCCATTGAGCATATCTTCCCGTTGCAAGCATTGGTGGACGATCTCTTGATCCAACTGCCATGATGTTGTTATGCATTTGACTGTCGGTTGTGGATGTTGTAATTGGAGTAGTCATGATGAATGATTGTTGAATTATGAAGTGAAAATGATTTGTAGGTTCTTAAGTAGGTAAAGTGATTGTTGTTGTGGATTGAAATCAATTAACGTTCACAGGATTTTACAAGTCTTTGATTTAAACCGAGAAAAGAATTGAAACTTTCTTGGGATTTTACAAAATCAAGAAGAAACCGTGAAACAATAATTAATTGTTGTTGAAATCATTGTTGTAATCAAAGTACTTGAGCTTTTGTTTATGATTAATGAGCTTAAAAAGACTAACAATGAAATTTGGTTGAAAAAGGACGAATGGTGTAATGTAGAATCAACTAGAAGGGTTAATAAACAAGCAAGGACGAGTGATGAAATGGTCTTGAAATGCAAGGACTGCATGTGTCATTTTTGAATTTTAGTTAATTAATATAACGAATTCCCTCCATTCTAATCATCTTCTTCGTTTTAAAATTAGAATTTGGTAACGTTTTTTTATTTTAATCTCGCGAGTCATACGGTTATCGTCGGTGAAAAATGAACACACCACGATGATCGTAAAAGGATTACGATCGTAGTGATATAAGTTAGAAGACCCGCGATCAACCGAAGCTCAAAATCGAAAAACCCAAAACGTGTATAATTCGCCTTGACAATTAAAGATTAGTTCGCCTTCACTTGTGGTTTAATTCGCCTTTTAAGTTTTCATTAATTCGCCTCTACAAAAGATTAATTCGCCTTCTTTTAAAATATTCCTAATTCGCCTTGCAAAAAAATTCCTTATTCGCCTTCATAGACAAATTCTCAATTCGCCTCCCAAATAAATGCTTAAATCGCCTCCTCTGATTGTTGATTTATTCGCCTCACACACAAACAAGCTTTATTCGCCTTTCACTAGAAATGCCTTATTCTCCTTCAGATAGAACCAAAAACGTACAATGTCCTTGTTCTTGTCTTTTACAGAAACCAACAAACAAACAGACGTCCTTGACCCTAAAGATGTGGATATTGGTCTCATTTCAAACGGTGAGGACCACTCAAATAACTACACAAAGCTTCTAAAATAAGCTAACTCAAGAAGCTCAAATAAGCTCGAAATTAAGCTTGTTACCACAAGAATAAGCCACGAAAAGTTTTTCCCTATAAGCTACGAATAAGCTGTTAAAGAAAGAGAGTCTATGGCTTTTTGTGTTTACAAGAAGTAAAGGACCTAATAAGCTAGAATTTTTTTTCGAGACAGAATAAGCTCTCCAATAAGCTATAATAAGCTATTAAGAAGACTAATGAGCCTCGACCTTATGAATGTTAGTAAGCTACTTAGGGTTTGACATGAAAAGGAACGAGATTTGAAGACGAAATAATAATAAATAAAAACTAAGAGAATGAAAAATAAGCCACGGACAAGAACAATTTTGAATATGAAAAACAAACTCAAGCCCACCGAGTTAAATAGCCCAAATAGTTAACACGTTTAGAAAAAAAATAAGATATAAGAACAGTAGATAGATAAATAGAAAGAACTTATTTAAGCAAATAAGCTACACAATAAGCAAAAATAAGCTCAAACAAACCACATAAATCAACCACTAAACCCACCCCTGGCTCTGATACCAATTGTAGGAACCAAGTAATCATTTCACTTCCATCATAATCACTAGAAAAATAAATTAGAGAATAAGAGGAAAAGAGAGAAGTTAGAGAGAGAAAGTAGAAAAGAAAGAGAATATGGTTGATAACTTGCAAATGTGAGAAAATATAAATGAGCACCAACACCCTCTCCACACTTGGAGAGGGGTATTTATACCACTTTAATGGGCCAGCCATATAAGACTTTATGGACCGTGGTATTTGTCTTGGGTCGGGCTCGTGATTACTTGGGCTTTAAGCCCACAACGCTTACAATATTAGATTAATTAACGAGCCCGATTCCCGTTCTAGCCTATTACAACATTTACTAAATAAAGATCGAGCTTCCATGATTAGTAGCCGAGCTTCCTTGTTTGGCTTAATATTTTGAGGCTAACACTGAGTTTATTCATCAATTTAAAATCTTGCAACAATAGGTGATATCATTTAATTCATATAGGGAACTAAAATATTATGGTGTTGTAAAATAATACTAATGGGCTTATGTATATTCACCATTATCTCAACCGGCCCGTTAGGGTTTACATGTATTTATCTTCCCTATAAATACTTGATACTTGTAACCTCTTGGATATATATACCTGAATAAGAATTCTCCATTCTCCTCATTCTTCTCTTATTCTTGTGTTCTTGTTCTTTACATTTATAACATATGGTAAAATTATCAAAAATAAACAACTTTGTTTGCTAGATGCATTATTTACTTTGATAATTATATGTTATTGACTATTTTCACATGTGTAAGACATTTAAAGAATTGATCATTGATATTAATTGCAGCTACTTTCACCAATTTTGACATCTATAAAATACACAGTTTTCACATAACAATTATATTTTACATGAAATCCTTTATATACACATCTACTCATCACATGTCACTTAGCCACCGGAGAGGTCTCATTTTTTTCGGTATAAGCTCATTTTTACTAGTCAAAAGAAAATATCAATTTAAAATGTTTCTAAACACATAGTTAATAATTTCTATAAATAAATAATCAATAAAGTCAAAGTTGTGTATGTTCGTTTCATATTATAGTACGTTATTTATCATATAAATACAAGAAAACTGTAAATATGTTGCATACCCGACGGTAAGACTATATAGTATGTGCACTTAACATCTAAACAGACATTTGTAAGTATGTTGTTCAGCATCCATGTGGATAACCTTTACAAATTTTTTTTATATCATATTGTTCATAAAAGTTCAAATCATGACACAACTCATATCATTGATATATAACCCTCATAAAACAATATTTACACAATGCCATTTTGAGACTTAAATGATGATAAATTACATAGATGCATAATAGTTTCTTTGACTAACATTTATTAAATTTGTAATTCTTCATGGCATTTATTTATAAAATTAGTGATCTAGTAATAGACCATTAAAAAAAACTTTAACATAAATGAATATATAAAATGATGATTCTAATCATGACATATAACATTCTCATAATATATAGTCGATGCTTAATGAATATTTAATGCACAATATCAAGACATCAAAACTTATTAACCACAACCGTTACACTTAGTGTAAAAGATGATATGAATCAAAATCCAATTTTGTTATAATATATCAAACTAAAATATTTCTATTATTCGTTAATCAACAATCGAATACACGAAAACCACTAGTCAAGTTTATTCTATGTTTATAATCCATTAGTCTAGCATCAAGATTCTTAACATAAGGTTAAAACAAAATGTTTGACAAGATTTTTTTTTTCAACTTATGTCAATTGACAAGATTTCTTTTTATGCAAGTGACTCATATTCATTTGAAACTTAACAATGAGTATATTGATATGAATACTTTATTTTATCAAACCAATAATATTTCAGACATAAATATAAACATAACATTGATATGTCATAGATAGACGCAACATATAAGTATAATAGATCAAACTAAAACTTAAAAAAAAGACAATATGCAATTCCAAATATTCTCATTAGGATCAAATATATGAACATTCAAGCATACCTGAACAAAGGAATCGGCAAAAGCAAGAGATGAGTCATCGCTTCTATTGTATATCATCCCATTTATCACTAACAAATCAACAACTTTGAGACCCAAAATCATATTTAGAGCGTGCTGATAAGGTGTTGTAAAACAACGGGCCTAGTAGCACAATAAGAACAATAAACAGGAGTATGAAAGAAGAAGATAGAATTTATTATGTGTGTGTCTCACATTACACTACGTGCCTCTATTTATAAAGACCTCAATATCATTGGTATTAAGTACAATATAAGGAGTTACAAAGACTAATCATAATGATGGAGGTTACAAGATCAATCATAAAGGTGTAGGTTACTAGTTAGGGGTATAAATGTGTACAATCATTACTAATAAATATTCATAAGTCATATTTTGTTTATCTTTGTAATGAATATCAATTTCCACCTTAAACCCTTTTCCAACATCAACTTTAACTAGCACTCTAACAGTCTTTCCCACCTCCTCATGTCACATTTGTGCTGTCATGTTATCTATTCTAAGAGGTCTCCCTAGGCTACCAACAATAGCACTTATACCATCTACACTCTAAGCTTCAAATGGTACATTTAATAGTTTGGCTCAAATAGGAATTTTGTTTTTCCAACTTCCTCCGGTCCAACTAAAGGATCTCATTTATGAACAAACACTAGCTTATTATTCACTATCCATGGTCCTTGTTCCATTACCTTATTCATCCATTTGTCACTTTGGAATTTGAAAAACAATGTCCATTAGCATTCACTTTTACATTAACAAGTCCAAATTTTCCCCACATCCTCCTAATGTAATACCTTAATTTATTTGCAGACATTCTATACCCAAAAAATTGCCCACATACAGTTAAATT
>BQNB010008487.1:0-89823 GCA_026074375.1 Tanacetum coccineum
TTTGATATTTTCAAAATTTTCAAAAAAAAATTCTTATTTTTTACATTTAGGTATTTTCTTTTCTTAGATTTACTTGAGGGCAAGTGGTATGTACTTAAATACACATACCTTTTACCTAATAAAACGACCATAAATAACATAAACAGATGAAAAATACAATGTATATGTGTGTTTTGGTTATTGTGCTTTGCAAGTAACGGATAAATCATAAAAGGTCAAAAATCAAGCAAAAAGGACAAAATACGAGCACGAGATTGAAAGAGTACGAGAAATCAAAGCCGAATGCGTATTTATATTTAATGGGTCAACTCGTACCCATTCATTGGCCCGGGTCAGCCCTTTAATATGTGAAGTATTACAAACCTAAGCCTAATAAACATACATATCCAAGTCCAATCCAATATCCTAAAAATAGTCCAAAACACCATTCCTGGCCCAAGTTTACTACCCGAGCCCAACACCCTTTTATAAACCTGGTCAACGATATTAGGATGGGTCAAAGTTACTATGTAACTATCCCCTTCCCTCATTTTTCATTTCACCCACACAGTACAAATCATACGCAGGGTAAATCCACTAAAGTACTCGATCTATATTGATTCTAGAAGGCTCAGACTGACACCTCTGACACCCTCCTTGTCCACACTGGCAATCCCACATCACCCCATTGGCCAATTAAACGTGTACACAATCTAACGGCTCAAAAGTTGATGATTAAGAGACAGTTATTGATAGAGGGCCAAGATTAGATATTGGGGAGCGTCTTGAAGGCTAGAAGGTTCCTCTCACCCCTATAAATAGAGGGCTTGATCACACATTTAGGGCATGTAGATTTTAGCTTAAGCTTTTAATAGTTAATAGCACTTTAATAGCTTATAGTTTAATTTCATGTAATTTCTTTTTCCAAGCATTGTAATCATTTTAATTTTCAATAAAAGTCAGTTTCCATTTAATTTTGTGTTTAATTCTAGTTTTTCCTTAATGCAATTTTGTTTAATTTGATCATAATCTCCTAATAAGCTCTCATAAGTTCTGAATTACTGCATAAGCCTGCTATCACTCAGTTAAGCCTTCAAAAGCTTAATTGAGTTTAGATTTTCACTTAAATTCTCCCCTAAATTACCTTAGCTTTTGATTTGGATGATAAGCCAGTTATGGAAGGGCTTATAGACCTCACAATCTTGTTTCTAACAAGCTGGAGCTTGTAGATCTAAGCTCTTAAGAGCATAAACAGATCCCTGTTTGGCTGGGATCAAGGTACTAGTTCTAATTTCTCATTTTCACTCAAATATTAGCTTAATTCTATTTGCTTATTGATTTGCTTATTTGTGCTTGAAATTGCTTAATTTAGATTATGTCTGTCTAGTTATAGCTTATTATGTTTAGATTATAGCTTATAGTAGTTAGGTTTAAGTTTTAATAGAATCTGTCATAATTAAGCAAAATTAGCTTATTAAGTATAGCTTATTTCTGAGTGCTTAATTTTTCTAGATTTTAGCTTATTAGTCTTTAAATATCTTAGTTATTAATCTGTTTCTAGAGAACATAGCTTAATATGATATGTATTGGCTTATAATTTGATTTTAGGATTTAAAAAAGAGTGTTTGGGTCAAGGTTGCAAAATGGGTCAAATCTGTTTTAAGTTCTTAAACAAGTTTTGATAAGCTTAATAAAGTTCTAAAAACTAGTTTGCATAAGTTTAAAACAGGTTTGGTTAAGCTTTAAAGTTGTTTGATTAAAAACTTAAGTCTGCTAGTTTTAATCTGCTGCAAAACTGTTTTAACCTTTGAAAAGTAGCAAAGATTTTTGTTTGAGAGAGATAAGAGATCACAAGTTATAAAACACCCGACTTCCTATTTTCAAAGATTTCTTTCTTTTTATGATTTTTCTAACTACAACTTATTTGTGTTGACATAATGTAATGTTTTCATTACCTCATTGGTAACTTTTAGGATCATAGAATAAAAAGCACAATTAAGTGTCTAAAAGATAACTTCATCATCCCCGATTTTTCACTTCTCCCATGCTAAGCTTAAAAACAAGATCATTGTTAAATACAAGTCATGACACTAACACTACTCATAAATACTAATTGTGTACTTACTTTTCCTCCCGCAAATCCTACTTTTGTATCTCAGGATTTTACTTAAGTCATATACCCGAAGGCTCTTTAAGACTTATTAATTCAGAAAATAAAGTGTAATGGTAAAGAACGCAATAATTAGCTCCTAGCCCTTCTCAAAAGATCAAATGCAATCAAGATTAAAGTCCACATCGAGGCAATCAAAATTTGGCTTTTATTAGGCTACTTAAGCAAGGCACCATTCATGTCATATACCCTAAGTCGAATCTAAGTTTTTATAAACAAACATAAATATTAAATCAAAAAGCGGTAAACTATTCAACCCCCCTTCTAGTTTTCCACAATAACGACCCGGGTCCGGTTTTAAACTTTGTGGGTAACGAAGAGAGAAACCGATACTTCTGGATATATATATTTTTATTTGTGAATTTAAACTTATTGCTTTTTGGATTTTAAAAGTGATTTGTTTATTTCCACCTATATTATATTATATATATAGTATAAATTGCTACAACCACACATTTTCTCCCCTATTCAAAAATGTCAAATCTCTTGATATTTTGGATATCAATTGATTCAAATATTAATGGTTTCAGGGAAAAAAATGGTCCAATTATTAACAAGCCGTATTAGAAACGTTTTAAATGCTCCCCCTCAATTTCTGAGGGTAGTATATATATATATATATATATATATATATATATATATAGCGTTGAGTACGTTAATTTTTTTAAAAAAATTATTGAAAAATTCTAGAAAATTCATACTCGAACACTATTTATATTGCCTACTATTATAAGTCTATACTACACATTCACAAGATAAGATTTTGATATTAGACCCGGCGATTAAACGGTACACGTCATCAGTTTGTAGTCCATCTCGAGTTCCTGAGCACCAACCAATCTCTTAAGATTATGAATGATCCTTCTTTCACACATCTGCTTATCAATCAGCTCGACTATAAGTTCTGACCTTTTTCTGTCAATAGCCGTCCACTTTCTCCTTGGCATCTCCTTATTGTATTCCAAACAAAAATCGCGTATTCTATGATGAAGCTCATCCCAAACTTTCTTGAGCGTCCTGATGTGTTGTTGTATAGGTGTTATTTATGTATCAAGTTTTATTATTTATTTTATGCCGACTATACCTAAAAAGAACACTTTAACGGGCAGTGTACCCGGTCAAATGAAGTTTCATGGTAAGTAGCGTGTCGATCACTAAGAGCAAGAGCGTTAATCCTAATTCTATCAGTATTTTAGTTATCTAAGTTAAACCTAAAACTAATGCAAAAGGGGGGTTTCAGCCTGAGAGACTGGCACGAGGTTTAGTTATCTAACCTAAGGTTTTGATGACAAGTAAAGCAATAGACACACACAAGAAGACAAACAAACGATAAAGAAGCGGTCGAGAACTTAAGTAAGGAAAATGTATCAACCATGAATAATCCGATAAAACACAGGTTTGTTTATTTAGTGCAATGATTGTCTTATCTCGAAGGGGCATATCATTCCTAGACTTAGGCGGTACTTCTTCCTAAGACCTAGACACGTTAATCTTGTCACAATTAGACGCATCCGCATAAAGCAAGCATTTGTTGATTATAATCTATCTTAGGAGATTAATAATGGTGCTCTTACTAAACCCTAGCTCATGGAGACTTTACCCACTTACTGTTTAACGGCTCTTTATATACTAGTAGTCCACTGTTCGAGTCCTTACCAATTGATTAGAATGTACTCGTTGGTACCAAGGTCACCTTATGGCTCAACTAAGCTCACAATCAAAGGGAAACGATGGGTCAATATTTGTGATCCTATGATTCTAGATATATAAATTGCAATATAGAGAGCTATCTCGGACTCTTAGCCTACGCCCAAACAACACCGAAGTTGCAGCGCATTACATATGTAGGACTAGACCCAGTTGAATGATAAGTCACATACTTAAGCACGTAAACAAATATAAATTGATAAACATAAACAACAATCAATGATAAATTAAGCAATCAAGATAAACAAACCAAATATTAGATCTTCATAAACATGGTTGATACCTAAAGGTATCAGCCGATAGTCATTGTAAAAATACACACAGTTTGATATATGAACAATTAAAATAAAGAAACCTTAATCGAACGCGTATTCGGTTGCGCGAAGATTACAAGAGTTTTCCTATGATCTTGAGGCTCTTTTCTGACCTTCTAGGATCCTTTATTCTTCTATTGGTTGACTTGGTGGTTTAGGGATTCACTTTCATATCTAAAACTGAGTTTTGGGTCATCTATTTATAGGGTCTGGAAACTAGTCGATACGCCATATCAGGCGATTTAGATACGGTATATTGGGGATTTCTTGGAGTAAGGACCACGTTTGATATCTTCTAGAATATTCACCTTCTATATCTTGAATACGGCGTATAGGTGTCTCCTAGATATGGCGTATTGGTCTTTATGTCTTCGTGGTTTCTTATGAAGTGTAGGCACGGATACACCGTATCTTCTTGATGGATACGACGTATTGGGTAAATCTAGCTTGTTCTACTTCAAGTAATAATATACGACGTATTTACTAAGCTGGATACCTGGCAGTTATTCTTCAAAGTCAGGCAATGGTTCCTTCTGATTCGTCAAAAGTCTTGGATTACGTCGTATTAGGTCTAGAATAATGCGGCGTATTGCTGTATGAACAGTAGACTTTCTTGAACTCTTAATTGATTGCTCCACAAGTGGTGCCTTTTAGCTAATCTTAACCAAGTACTTCATAATGACTGCAATTCTCAAATACAAACGATTAAGCAACAATTCTTTGCAAAAATTAAATAAAATGGGTTAATTACATGGGATAAATGATGCTATAAAAGTGATGTTTTTTGATGTCATCAAATATCCTCCCACTTGAATCCTACATGTCCTCAAGTAGCCTTTATAAGTTTGCAAAAAATGTACCCCTAAGGATTTTTTCTTTTAAAGCATTTATTCAATCCATTACAAGTACACAACCAAACACCTCATGAAATAGGAAGATGAAAACACTCAAATCACTCAACTAATATATGTGGTAACATGTAACTAATTCGCTCAATTGCTCGGTCGTGACGAGTATTCTATCATAAGCTTGGCAAGGATACGCATCTCCACCACTAAAGCCAAGGAGTAACAAGTTTATAAAGGTAAATATGGGTTTTTGTATGGAAAGGCTTACGGTTGATCATTCTACAATCTTTCACCAGAAGTACCACTCCAACAAGAAGGCTGAAGCAACAACTACATGGCCGTAATGACGAAATAGGCTTGTGTGGTCGATCAATCATCATCGTTCGAATTTAACCAACGGTTAGAATGAAGAATGATATAGGGTAGGAACCTTCTAACTTTAACCATTAGTAATAAACCAACAAGGCAGCTGAGACATGCATACATGGCTGTAACTACGGAATAGACATGCATGCTCGATCACATCCTCATTCGCATAAAACCCATGGTTAATCATTAGGTGAGAGGGAAGTAAATTGTTGTTAAATAAAAATCAAGAAATAAATAGATTAAGTGTTGGATCGTTTTACTGAATAGATCATAACCTTCAGCTTGCAAAGAGTTTTCTCATTTAGATAATTCTAAAGCAACAATAATGAAACACTGAGTAAACACTATTGATTAAGCAGAATCTAATTAATAATGCTAAGAAGAACAATATTGAATATCACAAAAAGTAGCTTTTATATTAAACCTTGAAATTTGCCTAGGTTACAGTTACAAACTTAATGATTACTATTTGATCTCTATGATCTTGTAGAACTATATCTACTACCTATGCTTAGGGGTTCACTTTTATAGATAAGGAAAATCTATAATGGGCTTTACAAAACGCGTTACAAAGATCATGCATTTCCTTTCCTAAAATATCTATGCATTATCTCATAAACGGATACTAAACTATTTTATACTAACGGGCACTATCTACTGATCAAGTTACTTAAACATCTTTGTACTATCTATATTAATTAACAACTACGTTGGTTACTAAGTAATAATAACCAGCGCGGTCAGGTTCTAAGTCAGGAATGTATTATTCTAACAATTCTCCTCCCCTCATAAATCCTGAGTGTTGAACTTGTTAACTTCATTGTTTTCTTCAGTTTAAACATCTTGAACTCTTGAAGGATACATCCAAACACTCTGACAAATCTTGATCTTAATCTTTGATAATTTTGACATCTTCAGCTATCCATCTTTATCAGCAACAGCAACATCAACACCCAACTAAATTGGCTTTGTAGTTTTTGGCAAACTACCAGCCATTAACGGATTTGATATTCCTTTACCAGTAGCTGTTTGTTGGGATAGCCAATTCTTATTGTAAACAACAAGGTGAATTGATTAACCTTTATGCATTTAGTAAACTATCAACTTCAACGGTTTGTTTTGTATTTACATTATGCCGTTTGCTTTTGGACTAGTCAATGCTCATTGCCATAATATGGTGCATTGATAACCATATAGTTTTTAGCAAACTATCAGCTATCAACATATTTGAGATGTCTTCACCAGGAACTATATGATCCTAGACTAGCCAACTCTTTACTATGAAGCAAGGTGAGTTAAGAACCATACAATTTTTGGTAAATTGTCAACCATAAACGGATTTGAGAATGTTCTTATACACACAAGCCGTTTGCTATGATAAGTCAGTTCTTATGCATGTTAAGCATGGTGAACTGATGGTCATTTTGTTGTTTGTGGTGGTTTGCCAACACCATACCCTTCTTATTTTCCCCCATTTTTTTCTTTTAACATTACTCATCATTAAGTTGTTGCTTAATGAATCTTACCAATTGTAGTGAAGCAGTACTTTCCTCTTCAACCTCCAATCCTAAATCAAGCATTTGTTGCAACAATTCCTTGGAGAGAGGATACCTTCTTTCAACTAGCATGTAGATGACTGTCCTATCCTTAAGTTCTAGTATGCAAACTCCACAAGCTTCATACAGTCTCCATCTGACAATCTCCCATTATTGTTGATTGTTCTAGAAATCACCTTGATTATTTTCTTCTGTTGAGGATTCCATCATAATTCTTCAGTCTCCCTAAAAGAATCAACTCAATATCTTCTAGGGTGTGATTTTGACGCTAACTGCTTCATCACTAAGTCATATAATGAAACAAATTCCTGTCTTCAAAAATGTGTCAGTACCTCCATTCAGTAGAATTAATGCCCAGAAGTGCCCATTACTTCTGTAGACAAAAGTGGTAAATTCCCATCTGGTGATGAAACCTTATGCAACATAGCAATAAAAGATTTTGTCTTCTATAATTTCACTATCTATGCGTACCCTCCAAATGTTACAATCCTTTAGATATTTTACTGTGTTCCTCATCCTATCATAATCTGGTCTGTGGTCTTGGGCCTTTTCCTAGCTATCATCTTCACATGACCAATCTTCTTTTCTTTTGACCTTGATTGGTTCACTTTTGTTCAGCAGGTACCTTTGCTATGTCTTCTTCCCTTGGAATTTCATTAACAACCTTCTTCTTTAATATCTTCTTTTCAGGTTCTTTATTCAACTCCTTAATCTGTCTCTATGCCTCAGCTGAATCCAATAGCAACAAAGTTCTGATCTTGCCTCTTTAATCTTTCATATAAAACCTGTATTTCTTCAAAGGTTTTGGTCTTTAACTTAGAATGCTTCTTTCCACCAACATGCTTCAAATAGGTCATCATTTGGTTTCTCAGCTGATTTCTTATAGGTGATTTATTTCTGATAGCTTTAGACCTTTGTTGAGCAAGAAATTTCCTCTTGCTGCAATAACGGTATCATGAAGAAATTTTGCTCTTTGTTCAATGGTAAACTTCTCTCTTTCTTTCTTTTGAAGCTCCTCAGCAAGAATCTTGTCTGCATTTATTCTTGCCTGTATGAAATCATACTCATTAGTGTCTTCTTCAGCTAACCTTTTCTTTTCCTCTTCAGCTTCCCATTCTTCTTGAACCTTTCTGGCCACCTCTTCATCATTAGCAAGCTGTTTAAATTTCTTTTCAGCTTCAGTAATCTCTTCTGATTCAGTATCAGATTCATCTTCCTCTTCAATCCTCTTTTTGCCTTTATCTTTTGGATCAATCTTGGGAAGAGGTCTCAAAGTCAATATTGATCTTGTTGAAGTAGGCCTTGGTCTCTCAGTATCTTCAATATTCCTAATCTCTACTCCTTTTTCCTTTTCCTTGAGCTTCTCCTTGTTCTGACTCATTATAATAAGGACTTGTGCAATGGTCTCATCATCACCAAAGACTGTTGGAGTAGGTGTTGTTGGAGTAGATGTTGAAGTAGATGTTGGAGCTGTTTGAGTAACACTTTTCCCTTCATTTTGATCAGCAGTACCTTCACCTTGCCTATCGGTACTAACTTTTGTACTGTCGGTACCTCCATCTTGCTTGTCAGTACCATCATTTTTCTTGTCGGTACCTTCATATTGCTTGTCAGTACTAACAGGAGCTTCAGTACTTACTCCCTCATTTGCACTTTCCTTCTCTTCTAACACCACAGAGCTTGTCCTCCCCTCATCTTAAGCTTCATCACGACTCCTTGGTAGTCCAATGTATCTATCCACATCCACAATATCATCAAAGATCATCCAAAGGCTGGTCTTTATGCGTAGATGGTTCACCCTTGAAAGATTTGACAGATTTCCTCCCCTATTTAGATACATACTCCTTGTGTACCCCCTTTTTCTTTAGAAAAGTCTTCCTTGACAATCTTGTCTTCATCCAAGCTTTGTGATGTGTGATAAGTGGTTTGACTCCTTTCTTTAGCTTCTTGACTTGAGCCTTCAAAGCTTTAATTCCTTTAGCCTAAGTTGTGACCTGTTTGCATAAAGACACACAAAGGTCATATACACTTTGGAGTGTCAGACCATCCTCATTCCCTGATAGGGATGCATCATTGGATGACTGACCTCCATGATTCCCACCAGAACCCTCTAGAATGGAATCAAAAATATGAGTAGTAGGTGAAGGTCTGGGAGATAGGTCAGGCTGTATCTAAGGTTGGTCTTCACTTGGGTGAGGAGGAGAGGGTATGGGTGGGGAGTCAGATGGTCTTTTTGAAGGTCACCATCATTCCTCATGGTTGAACCAACATAGAATCAAATAAAGGTGTAACCTTCCTTGAAAAATTCTTACCCTTTTTAACCATAAATGTCAAGACCGTTTTAGTTAGGGTTGAGAATGGAAAGTGGTCTAAGGGGACAGGTACATCTTTTAACTGATTGCTCAAAAAGATTTGTAAAAATCTTGGATAAATTACAAACTTCTTAGTTGCATCCAAGTGTCGTATCATGCCACCAAAAATTAATTTTGAAAAATTGTATTTCTGATTAGTGGCTAAACAAATTACGGCGGTGGCAATATTAGTGGGAATTTGATCCCAAGAGGTGCTTTTAGAACTAATGCAATGATTCATGATATGAAAAAGAAATTTCCATTGGGGTGAAAAGAGGGCTTTGTTAAAAGTTAAGGTATTCTGGTCTCCCTCATACCCCATTAGCTGAATATTATCAAATATAGCCTGATTGTTTAAAGAATCTATCCCATCAGCATCATCAAAAAGAAGATCACTTCTTATTGATGCCTCTGAGATAGTCACAGGCTTGCCAGCACATGTGGCATCTATATAACTAATGTTGTTGACTGTTCTAGACTTAGCAGTCATCCAAAACTGTTCAACAGACGACGTTGAGACTATGGGACTTATAGTGAGTGCATAATAAATTGAACTGCGTATTCCCATCCGTCTTTTCCAAATAGGCCTCCATATTGTGCTTAGAACAGAAATCCAAACTAGCCATCATTTATTTGATTTTAGTAATCGTCAGTGATGAATAATTAGGGTTTGTCAATTAAAAGCGATTAAGAGAGCTAAGAAGGATCAATTGTGTAATTGAGATGGAAAAAAGGTCAGCCAAACACCCCTAAATATAATGATTTGTTGCATTAAAATAGTTTCATAAATTCAACCAAACATAGAAAGATTGGAATAAGTAAATGACCTTTTGTTTTAGACGTCAATATTACTTGTTTCAACCCGATATACTATGAAATTTTATTATGGCTTCATAACGATTTGGTAAAGACGAAAGATCAAGTGCATAACAATAGTCAGGCTATTTTTTAGATAAAACCATTCTGTATGGACCTATTTTAAGATATAAATGGGTTAAAACTTCCACATCAAATAGTCATCAAAATGTACCTTACTTGGATAACATATGACTTATAGATGTGTTCAATGTGGAAGTACCTATCATGGATTTCATTGTCGTTTTCTGAGAGTCCCCCCCCCATTTACTGATCTTACTTGCATGTCGAACTTTGTGTTCCAGAGATGCTTCTGATTTTCTTTATATGCAGTCCCATAGCCAGATGATGAAGTCTAGTGCAATGGTGATTTTGAGTGAAAAACCGGTAATATGGCTGAATTTGTTATAATCACCCAGTCAAAGGTCCAACATATATTTTAAGCGATTATACATAATATCAAACATTAACACATAATGTGTTGAACACATCTAAACTTATATGTAATTGTTAATCACCTATTAGTATATCACTTCCATTGTTTCGGAAGGGTTGTAATTTAGCTAATTTTATCATATAATTAATGGTTTTCTATAGGATACAAGAATACTTCCGGGATTTCATATTCATACACCCCTTTTGCACTTTGCTTTATTCCAGTTCTGATATTCTATACAGTACTAGAATTGTCGTTCTTTTTAACAGGGGTATTTGGGTTTGCTTACCAATACTCATGTTCCAAAAAGTAGCGAACATGGTCAGTTCAATTCACTAATTCACTAAAACTAAATAAGTGTTAAGAGCTAATATTATTTCTACGGATCACCTTACCTCATTATGTGGATGTTCCTCACACAGCCGGCTATAATGAATCGAAGTTTACCTTAACCTCTTGGGTATGCTATCTTTCAATGGTGTCAAAACGTCAGCATACTGTATTTTTGAGTGCTTTCGATGATTGTTGTTTTCCACATTTGCAGCCGCCTAATGAGTGTAAACAAATGAAAAACAATCAGCATCAAAAGATAACATTCAATAAATCATTACAAACTTGTATAAATTTGTTTTAGTTATAACTTATATTCTCAAAGATCAATGTGTACGATGAGCGAGCTAGCTTTAGGAATTATTTAAAAGATAAAAGAAGTATTTCCAGAATTATTTAGTTATAACTTACATTCTCCGTGATCAATGTGTACGATGGTGGCATAGGTATCTGGTGTGCCTCATTATGGGTTCTTTGGAAAGCTTATTTAAACAGCAACTTAACCTTGACCTGTTGCTAATAAGGGGAGTTTTAATAGCTTCTTTCAGTAGCTAATTAACCTTAACTTGTTGTAATTAAGGGTTGTTTGGATAACTTATTTCAGCCGCTAATATACATTGACATGATCATTTCAACCTCTCTTAATAACGTGTTTAGTTATTGGTTGTTTGGATAGCCTTTTTACAATAGGATATGAATTGCATGCTGAGGCTATCCAAACATACTTATAAATTGCATGTTTACTACACACTCTTGTCATGAAAAGAAAAAAAATACAACATAACTGATGTTATGAATTGCATGTTGGTTAACTCTTAAACTAATTTCCTTTGAAAATAAAAAGATATATTTTTTTCATTTTCTTGATTCCACCCATTACAGGGTGGTTAAAGTTACCACCTCTACTCATGATCAATGTCAGAAATAAGAACTAACCAAGATAACATGCTTTTTCCTTATTAGAAGCTTTCGTAAGTGTAGTGTATGCAACCACAATCTAGGCATGCTGATTGTGATTAAGAGTTAGCAAGTACCCATTTTCATTTTGATCTTACAATTTCCTAAAGTGCTGATTAGATCGTATTCTTACGCTATCAAATGTTGTACCAAGCTCCGACCATTTAATTAGTGTTAAGCTCTTAATCAACACATTGTTCCATGCAACAACTCTTGTTAATATTATGTACCTACACCCAAAAAAATTAAAGCATCTAAATTCTTTGTAGATAACACGTTATTTTTTTAGAGATTTAAATGTACAGTTTAAGACTTCTATATCTTCTATTGTGTTGCACGTTTCCATGACCGTTTGCCTTTTTTCCTTCTATCTATCAAGCATACGTAGTGGCTTTTCGCTTCACAAACTATGCAAACCTCTTGGTTTGCATATTTGAGTTATTGATATCAGAAAGAATCCCTTAAATTTATATTTTTAGCATTAGCAAGTACATTCAAATAGCATCACATGCCTTCAAATGATGTTGCTATTGATTAACAAAACAAACAACTCGACGATAGATTACAAAGTAACATACTTAAAATAAATTGGATTAAAGTAGTGAACTAAAAACACTGGCAAGTAACATACCCGATATGAAAAAAGATGTGATAAAAATGCCAACGACTGATATCGAGTGTGATATCAGTGAACTTTGAATTGAAATCATTTAACCAAAATGGATCCATGCCTTTATGATTTCTGAATATTTTGCTTTGAGTTAGAGGATTCTCGCTGGGCATCAAACTAAAACCAAATGATAACAAAATAATGTTAATGAGATAAATCGGGGCCTTCATAATTTACATCATCCATTATAATACATCATCAATATATCACCTTCTCACTTCGAAATAGTAAAAGTTTGAATAATAATCGACATTTCTACTTGACACTCCTGGTAATAATTTAGGTAACATCAAAATCAATTTTACCTTTCTAATCAAGAAACCATAATAAAAAATCTATTCAATTAAATGGCTAATAGAAAAAAAATGAGCTTTTACCTTTAATCTGCAAAATTATAGATTATTGGTCATTGAAAAATCGTTACATAACCTTAAATCTGCAAGATCGTTACCCTTATTATACTATAATTAAGGAAATTATATTTCAGTTTTTGAAAAATTAAATAGGTTATTCAATTGTTTAGAAAACTTTGAAAATCAACAATAAATAATAAGAAAACATACCTTGATTGATGGTTAAGGATCATCTGGTTCGGGTAAATTTATTTATAAAAATCATTTATCATCAAGAATGATGTTGATTCCTTCTTGTTGCGGCGTATTGTAGTTTTATAACATTCTATATTTTTTAGTACGAACAAATTAGGAAAATTTGATAAAAAAATATTCAATATAAAAAACAGTTGCAAAAAGTTTGTAAATAATTCATAGTATCAAATAATTGAAATAATTATAACAAATTTGATAATGCACAAAAAAACTAAAAAAGTATTACCTGATGATCAATTGATTCAAATATGTGGTTTAATACTTGTATTTAGACAACCATATCATCCTGTTTATATTCGAACATTGCAACAAATAAATAAACCAAACGATTTTGTTTTTTCATTAGGGTTCATAATTTAAAACTATTTTTGAATGGATTTTGTGGATTGAATTTTGTTACCAAATGGTTTTAGGGATTTAGAACATTAAAGGGGTTAACGTTTTTTTTTTTTTTGTGGGGGTTACGTCCTTTTAGGGATTTAGTAAATGAAACTGTTTTTTTTTTGGGGGGTTTATTTAATGAAATGTATTTTTAGGTTTGACTTAATCAAATTGATCAATCTTATGTGGCAGTGAAAATGAATTATGTGGCATATTCCTGAATTTTGAGTGGAAGACCATTCTCTCTCTATCATTCCTATATATAGGTTTTTGATATATATATATATATATATATATATATATATATTATAGGGGCATTTTTGCAGAACTACTTTTTTGTACAGAACCAATTTTGGGACCAATAGGAATTTAATATTATATAATATTATATTTATATATAAAGGTCTAATAGTAAAATGATTTTCACCTTCTTTTTAAATTTTCTTTATTAAAAAATGTTTTTTTAACCTTATAATTTTCAGAATTAAAAAAATAAATTTTTTTTTAGTTTTATATTTTTTTTAGCATACATATTTTTAGAAAAAACGAGTGCATATATGTTTTTTTATATTGTTAATTTCATATGTTTTTAGTGCAGATTTTTTTTTTTGCTTATAATAGTATTGTACATATGTTTCTAGCGTGCACTCTTTAATCTTCAAACTTTATAACAAAAAACATAAACACATATATGTAACATCTAAATTAACAAATCAAGAACATAAATATCATTAATTTTGTTTGACATTAAATAAATTACAATTCAAAAACAAAGTATTATTAAATTTACTATAACATATGTGCACTCTTCAAAAAAAAACATGCACGCCTCACGAACATATATGCACTCTTCTAAAAACATATATGCACGCCTCGCGAACATATGTGTACGACTTCTAAAATCACAAGTGCATTTGTTGATCATCTCTTTATCACACGTCGTGTTTCCTATGATTAAGCCATCACCACTGAAAAATGAAATAAATAAAACAATGAGAGAAAATAAGTTATATCAAATTAGTTAACAAAATAAAACATAAACAAAAAACATACATGTGACCCACTATAATTTGTGACTAGTGACAACCCAATCTGTGTGATAAAAAAAACTGTGCAAAAGATTCAAAAAGATGTGTGCACTTTTCCAAGAACGTGCATGCACACTTCGAGAACATATACAGCACGGCTTCGAAGAACATATATGCATGCTTTGAGAATCATTTGTGGACGCCATCTAAAAATGCACAAGTGCATCATTGATCATCTTCGTCACACACCATCGTTTCTTTAATTAAGTCATTCCCCCATATAAAAATATATAAAAAAAATTTCAACTGATAAATTGCAACACCAATCCTTCTGTTAGACCTACACTGATATGATAATATGGTGGTACATCATTTATTTCGTAGTGTGACTCTATTTGCATATAACTATGAAAGAATGGTGTTGTGATGGCATCTGTAATGAATTATAGCTACGTAGCTAACAAGTAGAAGGTCATCAGAGATCATAACAGTAATAGTACCCACTTAACAACATAAGTAGGAATAACAAGCAAAAAGAGAATGGTAGATAAAGAAGCAGCAACATAGTCAGCTGTTGCATATGGTGTAGTCCACACCAAAGGTTTTCTTAGGTTGATTCCATACTGAGTGATGGATCAAACTATCTGAGTTCACGAGTGATGGTGTAGTCCACACCAAAGGTTTTGGCGGTGGAGAAGGCGGATGATGCACGATGGTCGTTCCAAGGCGGCTGATTTTTCTCATGGTGGTTGTTGTTGGTTAGATAAATATGGAGACTGGGTTTTATTTTGGGAATTGTGAATGGGATATGATGGAGTTGGGGGGGATTCTATGTTAGTGATAGAGATAGCTTTTTGTAAAAAAATTAGATGTAGATCTGATCAATGAGTTTTATTTCGAAGAAATTATGCCATTATTTAGATGAATTGTGAATGATATCTGTTTTTTGCAAAAACTTTCTTCTAAATAATGAAGGCAGCAGTTTTTTTAGAGGCGGCAGGTTTTTTTAGATGGTTTCTAGGTTTCTACCACTTTTTCAGGGATAAAATACCGAATCTGCCCTTTTAGCTTTGTAACAAACAAAAATCTCTTGTTTTTAATTTCATAAAGCACTCAAATCCATTTTGCATTAATATATTGTACATCATGTATTATTAGGAGTAAAAAAGATGGTTTTGTAGATCTGTACAAAAAAGTAGTTCTGCAAAGAAAATGCCACTATATATATATATATATATATATATATATATATATATATATATATATATAACACAAACACACACACATACGGCACTAAGGTGTCAACACCGATTTGTGTGAACGATAATAGTAAATACGCGTGAGTCGTGATACGTTTATAACTACGTTAGCCATCATATTTATACTCGTATCCTTTCCCAGTCGTACCCTATATTAGGCTCGCACATTTTAATGATTGACTTAACTGATACGATATAGTATATAACCATGAAAGCAAGTATAAGCGGAACACCGCACACATAGGTCCTATATTGCAACTATATGAAGGTTCCTAGGTTATAGTCTAGGCTAATCCACCTAGTTCTCTATAACCTTGGCTCTAGTTACCAATCTATCACACCCCGTCATAGGCAGAAACACGGGAGTGCAACATAATGATCAATCATAACACGATATACAAGATAGAGAAAACTAAATATGCATTAATATGTGTTTTGAGTGATTATTCATCTCAAGTATAGACTTGAGTGAGGTCCCAATCAAGAGCACAAACAAATAGTCGCTTAAAAATCCAAATGCCCACGTAGGGGTCCATATCAATCTTAGAACAACAATCCTCCAGAAACAAATCCATAACATACTTTAAAAACAAGACATCTCAAACATGATCCATACATGATACACTTAAAGTCTACTATCACACACCTAAAAGCCTACAAGCTGGTAGGCTTTTAGGTGCATATGACCTCGGGGTTGTGACCCCAAGAGCGGTGGTACACGCTGGTGATAAGACTAGCGGGTATGTAGGGTCTCTGGGGTACTGGATAGAGGGGTTGCAAGGTCATGTTTGTGATTGTTTTGTATATATTCACTGTCATATTGCACAATTGTCCAACTGTTTGAGATATTGGCACAGCGACTGGGTTTTCTCGAAACCTACGAGCTCGCCAACATTATTGTTGACGTTTTCGAGTATCATTTTCAGGTGAAGAGAATGATCGTTAAGGTTGAGATGTGTGATAGCAGACTTTAAGTGTATCCTGTATGGATCATGTTTGAGGGGTCTTGCTTTGGAAGTATGTTATAGATTGGTTTCTGAGGGTTTTTATTCTATAGAGTTTTATTGAACCCCTGCTGTGGGCATTGGAATTGTATGCGAATATTTTGTTGGGTTCTTGATTGGGTCCTCATCAAGTCTGTTACTTGAGATGAATAATTATCATGGACACTTATAATGCATTTTAGTTTTCTCTATTTTTATATTATGTGGGATTGATCATTATGTTCCAATCTCGTTGTTTTTCTCCTTATTCACAAGGTGAAAACAAATATGTGTCATAGGCGAAAAACTAGGATGCAACATAATGATCAATCATAACACAAGATAGAGAAAACTAAAATGCATTAATAAGTGTCATGATGATTATTCATCTCAAGTACAGACTTGAGTGAGGTCCCAATCAAGAACACAACAAATAGTCGCTTACAAATCCAAATGCCCACGCAGGGGTCCTTATCAATCTTAGAACAACAATCCTCCAAAAAACAAATCCACAACATACTTCAAATATTTAGGAATCTTCAAACTTGGATCCATACAGGATACACTTAAAGTCTGCTATCATACATCTCAACCTTAACGATCATTCTCTTCACCTGAAAATGATACTCAAAAACGTCAACAATAATGTTAGTGAGCTCGTAGGATTGGAGAAAACCCAGTCGATGTGCCAATATCTCAAACAGTTGGCCAATTGTGCAATATGACAGTAATCACCATTTGCAAGTATTAAGCAAGAAATCAAGATTTGGGTTTTTATTTGGAAACAAGGGTTTTCTTAAGTGCAAGCTTTGGTTTTGAATCTAAACACGGGTTTAGCATTCATTTCTCATCTCATACATCATCCCTAAGGTCTTCTAAATTCCTTTATACTTTTTATTATCATTATTTCATGTGTAATATGTTATTTATGGCTAAATCACCACTTAAGACTTTTGAATATGTAAAAAGGGTTTTTACTAATGTCTATGAAATTATACACTTTTTCTTATGTCATATGGTCATATATATCATGAAATAATGGATCTATAATTATGATAACATGTTGTTTAAGTATAAACATGTTTAGTTATAAATTAGGGTTTATAAAGTTAATAAAACAAACTTTTTATAAATCAATACACTTGGATAATAAAAGGGTTTTTATTTCGTGTTTCATACAGTAGGTAGAGCCTAATATAAAAATAATACGCCTCATGACGATTCCAAAATGATAAGAAACTCGAAAAACCGATTTACAACGAAAAAGATACGTTAATTACGAGTTTACAACGAGAAATACTTTTATAAAACTATTTTTATAAAAACACTATTCATTACAGCAACTTCAGTTTTTAAAACATCAAAAATAGGATATAACTTTTAATTACGAGATCGTACTCGAAAGAATCGCTAAAAACGGATCTATAATAAATAAACTACGACATTTTCGATAATTAAAGTTTATAAAAGTAATTTTATAAACTATGAACAGTAAAAGTACTATTCAAACCCCTCAAAAATGTGTTTTATAAGTACGACAAGTGGTATCATGAGACACTCATAAACCCTAATCTCTCTCTACTATGGGCGATTTTGAACTTCCCCTTTGCGTGCGATTCTGATCTCGTTCCTTTTCCATTCATTGTATAGCGATTGAATACTGCGTTTGATTATGGATTCTTCTACGTCAATTAACTTATGATAGCGTTTTGGCCTCGATCCGTTCGTCCCATCTCTCTTGTGATCAGTTAACTCGCGTAGGGTTTTTTTAATCGTTGCTTTATTTGATTTCTATGCGATTCGACGAGAAGGTTGAATTAGGGTTTGTCACGTTTTTTGTTCTTAATCGTTTTATAGGTTTAGGGTTTGTCGCTTTCTGGTTATACTAATTGCTTCTGTGCGTTATTCAAAGATTGGCGATTAGGGTTTGTTTGTTATTGATTGTCGCTGAAACCTATTTAGGGTTTTGCCGATTTATTTGTTTTGTGCCCTAATTTTGGATTCTGTGCGTTTTTTATTGTGACGATTGTTAGAGAGAATGGAGCCTGGTGGTTCAATATCAAATAATCTTGTTGACAAGATCCGTAACATTGATGGTAAGATTATCAAAGAAGGCAAGCTTCATTCAGCGATGCGTGGTGTTGTTAAAGTGGGGTCCTATGTTGAATCGCTTGATGGTAGTTTACATGCGAAAGATTCTGGTTTGCCTCCTAACAAGACGTTGCCTCCTATCAATGAGGATGCGTCTGAAATTTTTGGTGAACCAGCAGCCTATGTTAATGTTGTTGAGGATAATATGGTGAACCAAGACACGACTACAAAATCTACAGCGTTTACATTTTCGTTTGCCAATATTCTGAATCGTAACAGTAACCCTAATAAAAAGATTGTAAAGCTCCAAGAGCTCCGAAACCCTGAAAGGGTTGATGGTGCGGCTGTTGCTATTCCTATGGAGGCTGTTGAAGAGGTAAGCTCACGTTTTTCTAATACGCTATACGGGTATTTCATTGGGAAGCGTTTAGCCTTCCCATTGGTGGAAAACTATGTTAAAAATACGTGGGCGAAGTTTGGTTTAAAACGAACTCAGTTGCATGAAGATTTCTTCATGTTTCAGTTTAATACAAAAGAGGGTATGGAAAGTGTTATGGAAAGTGGTCCTTGGTTAGTTCGTGGTGTTCCCTTGATCTTGAATATTTGGAATCAGAACTCGGAATTGAAGAAAGACGCGATTAAGTCAGCCCCACTATGGGTTAAACTACATCATGTTCCTATTGTGGCCTACTCGGAGATTGGTTTGAGCCTTATTACAACACAACTTGGTAAACCAATTATGCTGGATTCGTATACTAGCAATATGTGTTTAAGTTCTTGGGGAAGAAACACGTATGCTCGTGCCCTTGTTGAATTTTCAGCGGAGGAGGAGTTAAAGGATTCAATTGTTATTGCTATTCCGCTAAGTAATGGCAAGGGTCACACGCTCGCTAAGATTGATGTTGAGTACGAATGGAATCCAGGTGTTAATATCATGCAGGTATTTGATCATGTTTAATGATAATATGCCCTAAGTAACCCTAAAGTGGAATGCTCCAACTAAACTTTTCGTCCAATGATGGTTTTACTGTAGTAACTAAAAGGAAAAATTGAGGCCCAAATCAGGAAAAAAAATAGCAAGTGGAGGGGGTTTCGTCTTAGTAAACCCGCTCTTAATCTTCAGTATCGTAGAGTTGATTTTAAAACGGGATTGTCAGGATTATTGAGAAGGTGATAAATGAAACTCTATCAACTTGAAACTAATGGTCTATTCGAAGAAGATTAAGTTTTGATATTCCTACTCGATCATTTGGATGCATTAACCCGCACCCCCCCCTCCCCCAACACACCCACCCCACCACCCCGATGACGTAGGAAAAGGGGATAGATTTGACAATATTCTGTAATGAAGATAGTGATTGTGAAAAAGTTGATGCGGAGATGTGTTTGATGTTAGCAATGGTCAAATTTATATCTAAGGGAGCCAAGCACTCCAGTTGTTCGTTTACGATGATTAATGTCGCGTCAAGGAATATAACGGGGTGCTTAATACTCCTAAAACAAAATGAAGTTAGGCAGGTTATTTCTGAAAATAATATTTTGGTTTTTGCTTATTTTGGAGTCGCATGTTGTGAAGTCCTAAGCTTATGAAAATGTGCCTTTGGTTTTTTCGACATTGGATTGCCTTCTAATGGTGCTTGGTGTACGAGGGCACTAGGAATTTTTCTTGGATGGAATCACATATGAGGTGATGTTAGATCATTAATCAAAACGATCAAGTGTGATATTCGTTTTGGTTAAAAAAAAGAGGAGGAGATATTTTGTACCTTTGTTTATGCGCACAATAAGTACAATCAGCGACGTGACTTGTGGAATGCTCTATGTCTTCATAAAGTTTTTGTCAATAATCGTCCTTGGTGTCTTTTGGGAGATTTCAATGCGACATTGCATCTAAGTAAGTCTACGGGTGTTCCTCGGTATTGGACATTGCTTTGCGCTGAATTTTAAGATTGCGTTAATAATTTTGAGCGGTTCTTGGATGTTCAAAACACGGGGCTTCAATTCACTTGGAATCAAAAGCCTAAGGGTACGGACGGGATTCTTAAGAAGCTTGACCGCGTCATGGCTAATATGACGTTTGTTAATGACTTTGCTGGTTCGCATGCTATATTTAAACCCTATCGGAATTCCCGACCATTCTTCTTCGGTCTTTGCATTCCTATGTACTAAAGTTAAGACTAAGTCCTTTAAGTTTTTTATGTTCTGTCGAGCATGACCGATTTTAAAGAGGTGTTAATTGAGGCGTGGAACTTTCATGTTAGCGGTTCTTTATATGTTTCGTATGGTTAAGAAGCTTAGAATTGAAAAAGCCGCGGAGGAAACTTTGATTGACAAAGGTAATCGTCTGCTAATGTGGAGCGATTAGAGTGGGAGCTTGGTGTACCTTTCAAACTCAACGTGACATTGACCCGTTCACATTAGGGCTTCGTGAAATAGATGGCAGCGAATGTTGGATGCCTTTATTCAAGGGTTTTGATGGGTAAGATGTTTTTAAAACAGAAAGCCAAGATAAGTTGGCTTAAAGATGGTGATTCTAATACGGCTTACTTCCACAAGTCGGTTAAAAGCCGTGTTAGTAGAAGTCGCATTGATGTGATTTCGAATAGTGATGGCATTATTTTCGCTAATGACAAAGTGCCGGATGCTTTTGTTGCTCATTACGAAGCTTTTCTTGGACAAACAGGTTACACTAATGGTTTTGACGGATCAAATCTCTTCTCTAATTGCCTTGACGAACAGGGTGCTGCTCATATGGTTCGTATGGTGACTGATCGTGAGATTAAAGATGCTATGTTCTCTATGGGGGATGAGAAATCCCCGGGTCCGGATGGGTTCTCTGCTGCGTTTTTCAAAGAAGCTTGGCATATTGTGGGTGTTGATGTCATTAATGCTATCCGTGAATTTTTTACGAATGGTAAGCTTCTGAAAGAGCTTAACCATACAATCATAGCTCTTATCCCTAAGGTTAATGCTCCTTCTCGAATTAATGACTACAGGCCTATTTCGTGTTGTAACGTTTTGTATAAGTGTATTAGCAAAATTATTGCTAATAGGATTAAGCATTGTTTGACGAACTTGGTGAGTCCTAATCAGTCGGCATTTATTCCGGGTCGTTCTATTGCGGATAATATTTTGCTCACTCAAGAGCTCATGCATAACTATCACTTGGATCGTGGCCCTTCTAGATGTGCTTTTAAAGTGGACATTCAAAAGGCCTACGATACGGTTGATTGGGCTTTCCTTAATTCGGTTCTTATGGGATTTGGGTTTCATGAGCGGATGATTGCTTGGATTATGGAGTGTGTGTCTTCTTATCTCTATTCTATTTGTATTAATGGAAATCTGCATGGGTATTTTCAAGGAAAAAGGGGTCTTCGTCAAGGTGATCCGCTGTCCCCTTATCTTTTCACTCTGGTTATGGAGGTCCTCACGCTTATGTTCAAAAGAAAGGTTATGGATTCGGATTGCTTTTCTTTCCATAGGTATTGTGATAAATTGGAGCTGATTAATCTTTGCTTTGCGGACGATCTTTTTATCTTTGCTTATGGGGATGTTCAATCGGTTGTGGTTATCAAGAATGTTCTTGACGAATTCAAGCATGCTTCGGGGGCTTAATCCCTTGTATTCCTCCACATGAGCACGGCTTTCTTTTGTAATGTTATTTGAATCATGTCAAGCTTTCTAGTATACCCAATGTCCTTCCTTTTGAGGAGGGCTCGGTTACCGGTTAAATATCCTTTTTGGGGGGTGTTTTTTTTTTTTTTTCCCGTATTGGTGTCTTCTTAGGCTTCAGGCGAGAGATTGTCAAGAGCTTGTGTGAGAAAGTTAAAAATCGTGTGTGCTTGATGGAAGAATAAAGCCTTTCCCATCGCGTAGGCTTCAAACTTATGTTTCGGATAATAAGCTCTATGCATGTGTTTTGGGCTTCGATCTTTGTCATTCCCAACTGGGTTCTAATGGACATTGAGCAATGCATGCATAATTTCCTTTGGTGCCCTAGTAGTTCGTCTAAAGGTAAGGCCAAAGTGGCGTGGGAGCTTGTGTGTCTCTAATGTGAAGGGTGGTTCTCGGTATTCGTCGTTGGGCATTTTACTCGGTCTTTTGGTGTCTACTTTTGGAAACCTTCTTTCGTTGAAAGAGTCGTTGTGGGTGAAGTGGGGGGGTCATGCTTATTAGCTTAACGGAGCGCCAAAACCTTTGGGATGTTCCATCAGTGGTAACATGTCTTGGAGTTGGCGGAAAATTTTGCAGCTTGGCCCCTCTTCATTCGGGATTTCATTTGGCGAAGATAGGTTATGGCTTCGCTGTACCTCGATTCGGGTTTGATAATGATGACATAGGGGTCCTTTAGTTTCTGTGTTGTCCCTCTAGTAGACATTACATAGGGCTGGTCTTACGTTATACTCGCTTGTTCGGTGATGATTATTAGTGATGGGTGATTGGGTTATGGCTAGGTTCTCCTCTGATGAATACAATTCTTAACGAATGTACGGTTCCTCTTTCGAATAATTGTGATACGCTGGAATGGCGTCTCTATGATGGTACGGTAAAGAGGTTTTCGGTTGCTCAGGTGTGGGAATGTATTCGGCCGAGAGCTAATAAGGTTCTTTGGGTCGATTTGATTTGGTTTCGCCACATGGGTATTCCTAGGCAGGCTTTAATATTGTGGTTAATTATCAACCATAAATTGAAAACGCAAGGATCGTTTAGTTATATGGGTTTATTCGTATGTGTTGGGATCTACATGTCATCTTTGTGAGCTACACAGGTATTCTCTATGAAACATCTTTTCCTTTATTTGTCCCTTTGCTATTCGGTTTGGAGTCGTATTGAAAGTGAAGGCTGGTCTTGGTCGGAGGTTTCTCACTAATTATATGATATTGTCGATCATCTTGGTGGTTATTGAGGGGCTCAGAGACTACTCATGTTTGTTATTGCCAAGTTAGGTTGTTGCGGCTCTTCTGCGTATTTATTTGGCAGAGCGTAACTGGTGCTTTTCAAGAAGTCGAAGAGGTCCATTGATTCAGTTTCTTCGTTGTATCTTTTTCTTCGTTCGTATGAAGCTGTTGTAGTGTGCTTTCAAACGCACAAAAAGAAAAGACAAGAACAAGAGTCCAAATCCTTATCTTTATTTCGATTCATAAACGAAAAACAAGAAAGAAAAATAAGAAAGATAAATCAATGACAAAGATCTCAGATTTTGGTCACACCTCATTCGATTAATAAAAATCTTTAAAGATTTTGGGTGTTTGAACCAAATCTCATCATAGATCATTTGAAGCTTCCAGTTCTTCTTTTAATTTTCGAAAACATAAAGAGAGAACAAGAACAACATTGTTTAGATCCAATCTTAATTTCGTTCACAGAAAAACAACAAAAAAATAAAAAATAAATAAATAAAGCAAGAAACTTACCCATGAATTAATATAAGATCTTTGAAAGTTTCAAATCAAACTAAATGAAAGACACGTTTGCTTTAATAAAGAAAGAAGATATTGTGTTATTGTGAGATTTGAGGTGTTGTGTCTTTTATTGAAAAGAAAGAATAAAGAAGGATGAGTTGTTCATGTATAAAAATGAAAAGAAAAGTGTTACTGTGTTGTTAGGTTATCAAAAGGAAAAGAGGCTGAGAATTAATAGAGAGAGGCATATTTTTTTGTTTGGGAGAGAATAACAAAATAGTGTAGTGACTGCACATTGATATGAGAACTAGGGTTTATGTTGTGTGTGAATAAGAGTGTTAAATACTGGTTATGGGTTTGAAATTTTGGGCTTTCTTGGGCTGGTATTTTATCTACCGAAAATATACAAAGAGTGATTGGGCCACTAATTTTGTTTTGAGCTAGTTATCTTCTTTTGCAACCAACATGTATAACATAACGTGATATGACAAGATTTAAATAAGTGGCATGTATTTTTTTTTTTGCATATTTTTTTAAAATAAAAAAAGTGCGGTGAGACTATTATTTTTTTGTTAAGTAATTAGTATTTTGTGTTAGTTGATTTTTGATAGTTTAATTTTAGAGATAATTTTTGGTCTACGGTTTTGATTGCGGGTCGATAATCTGAGAGTGATTATTATTGCGGATTGAATTTTTTTTATTTGTTGGATTTTTTTGGGAATTTTAGAAACGAGTTGGGTGAGTTAGAGTTAATAAATCGAGTGTATCAGATTCGTTCATCATGTATCAAGATAGTTGGGACAAGATGATTCACACACAGTGTAACGCTCGGTACGAAAAACTTGAGAAAGAAACACAAACGAAAATTTTAGAGCTAGAAGAATGTGTGCGTATAAAGGATCGTCAACATATTATCCAAGCTAATGATGATTTTATAATATTTGAAAATCTTCGAGCGCAAGTTCAGGAACTTCAGAGTGAAAATGAACATTTAAATTCAAAAGTTGTTGATTTTATAACATGTCAAACTCTTCAAATGCAAGTTACAAAACTTAAAAGTGAAAATGAAGATTTGAAGTTATTAGTCGTAAAACTTACTAAGGTGCGTGAGATTGTAGAAACATCTTTGAGAGAAAAAGATGAAATGGTTTTTGCTCAGTGTGAGAAAATGAGATTGTTGGAAGAACAATCTGAGCCATTTTATAAGGTACAGTCTGAGTTTGATTCAGAAATAGTTCATGACACACAAGATAACTTAGAAAATGATTTTATATTAAGTTTGCAAACACAGTTATAAGAAACCGCTAAATTGGTTGTACGATTTTCAGATGAAAAATATTATGCGTTAAAAGAAATTAAAAGCTTAAAAGTTGAAATAAAAAGTTTGCAAACTAAAAATCAAGATCTAAAATCTAGAGAATCTAAGTTGAATAATCTTGAAAAGGTGTATAGTGTCAAAGAATCTGAGTTGTTAGAAAATATTGAACAAATGAAATCTCAAGTTCAGAACTTTTGGAAAAACTTAAGATTTCAGATCAAGAGATGAAACAACAAATCATTCTTTTTGAAGAAGACAAACGAATGTTTTTGACTAAAAATGAATTTCTTGAAAAAATGTCTTTTTCGGTGCAAAAAGATTATAATGATTTGTTGGCTTCCAATGATGTTTTGAAACAAAGACTTGAAACAAAGTTTAAGTTTTTAAAACATGATAATTCTTTTGAGAAAATGGTTGAAACGATTGAGGAAGAATATGAATCAAACGTTTCAAAGATTTCAATTACAAGTTCAACGTTTGAGACTAAGAATTTGGAACTTGTAAAGGAAATCGAGGATAAAGTAAAATGTTTTGATGAAGAGAAAAAGGTGTTTGAGAATAAGATTTCAAAATTGGAAAAAGTTTTAGCACAACGAGTCAATGATTTTGATGATGTTAAAATAGAGCTTTCAAAAAGAACTGATAAATTTGAGACGTATTTTGCAAATCTTGAAAAAAAATGCTTGGTTAAAATCGCAGTTGGCATCTCAAAATTACACTTCGTTGCAAAAAGAAAACAATGATTTGAGAACATCATATAATGAGTTGAAAGAAAAACATTAAATTTTTTGTGAAAAACTTGAAAAAGAGAAACAATGATTTGAAAATGCATTACAAGAGATTGTTTGATTCAATAAAACAGAAAAATATTGTTTCTCAAGTTTTCACAAAATCAATTCCAAAAGTGAATGTTTCGAAAAAGATTTACACGGGTGAGTCTTCAAAACCGATTTCAAAAAAGGTTTCTTAATTTACTACTTATTCTTTGCAAAAAGATGGGAAGTATTTGAAGAAACAACATTCATCCGAAACATTTGCTTCTCAAAATCATGAGAAAAACGAAAGTTCAAAACAAATCTGGAAAAGAAAGGAGGAAAACATTTCCAAACCGTTCAAGTATTCTATGGATGAAATGTTTTCAATACGTAAAAGAGATGATTCAGTTTTGAAAAGGGTGAAAAATGTAAGGTTTCCATTCATTTTGAAAAGAATTTTTCTAAATGAAACACCGAGTTTCAACAATAAATGGAAATCTTCGTCTTTCTCAAGGGTTAAAACATCGAATGAAACACCGAGTTTCAAAACGGTGTTTAAACCTTTGAAAAGTTTTAAAACTCCTAATGAAACATCAAGATTTTATAAGTCAAAATGGAAAAATGAGAAGAGTTTTAAGTCTCCGTTGGTTCAAAGAAAGCTATTTTAAAATGAAACACGGAATTTCAAATCTCCTTGGAATTCAACTTCTATGCATCAAATCAACGCAACTTACAATTAGACAATACGAAATGTTTTTGTTAATAATTTCTTTTTCAAAAAAAAGACAAAAAGATTTTTTTTATAAAATTTTAGAAAATATAAAAAGATTTTCTTTTATAAAAATTTTAGAAAAGACAAAAAGATTTTCTTTTATATAGAAAATTTAGAAAAAAGACAAAAAGATTTTCTTTTATAAAATTTTAGAAAATACAAAAAGATTTTCTCTTATATAGAAAATTTAGAAAAATAGAAAAAGATTTTCTTTTATATAAAATTTGATAAAAAGTTCAAAAAGATTTTTTAATTTTAGAAAAGACAAAACGATTTTCTTTTATACCAAATTTTATAGAAAATACAAAAAGATTTTTGGTTTGTATAATGGCTTTCATACATATTCAGTATAAAACCCGAACTTCATTTGATGGCTTTCATACATTTTCAGTATGAAACCCGAGCTTTAAAGAAAAGAAAGTGTACGTATAAGTGTATTTATCTTTGAAAAAGAAGAGAAGTCTTCTTTGAATTGAGTCATTGATACATATTTTTCAAAATCTTTATGTGGTACTTAAAAGATAAAATCAAGTTGTTTAAAAAGTCAATAATCTCAAGTTGATGAGTTACAATCGATTCGGATTTTAAAAATGTGATACTTTAAAAATAAAATCAATTTTAAAAAGGTCTTCAAATCGATGTAATTTTGTTTGAAAAGTGTTTAAAGAAATAAAGGACTCAGAAGTGCAAAGAGGAACTCCCTCATAAAGGTTTTATCAAAGATATTGTATTTTTCGAGGGGGAGTGTCCGTATGTTTTGTTGAAAAAGTTTTCAAGAAGTTAAGGAAATGGTAAATTATTTACATTTCATCTTAACATATCCGTATTTTTCCGTTTTTAGCCTTATGTTAAAAATGTTTCTCGGCATATGTTAAGGGAGAGTGTGTTTACAATGTTTGAAAACTTTCAAAGATCAAAATTTTCTTCTTCATATGATATTAGTGAGAATGATGAAAAATAGAAAGAGATATTTGTGAGAGAAAAATAGAAAGCGAGAATTAAGAAATTGTATACTTGAAAAAATAAAAGTATATGTCGTGTGCTTCAAAAGCAATAACAACACATGAAAAGAAAAAGATAAAATTATGCAAGAAAAGAAATGCCACCGCATACGAAAACAGACAAAGTGCTTGTTCTAAATTCTTTTGATTTTATCAAGATCTCATGATATGATTTCAGATTTTCATCATGGTTATCACAAAACATTCTTTCTAAAGGAATTATCTTGGCATATGTTGATTGAGTTACATGGTGTGATTTAGTTACTCCTAAAATACTCTTATGATCTTCTAGAACCGGAATTGATCTACCTCGGAGTCTTCCTTCCAATTTAGGAAAGTTAGGTCTAGGTGATGGAGTTTGAGGTGCAAATCAACATGTTTCAAATGCCAAAAGGACTTAAGAGATAAAGCTTTGAATGAAAAAGAATGAACGAAAATGATAAAGTTGTCAAAAGTGACAAGAATATGATGAAGAAGAATCAAATGATAAGCAAAATGAAAAGGTTGGAGTTGAAAAGTGAGAGGCTTATAAGAAAAGATGAAGGGTGTTTCTCCTACACTAGGATAGAAACCGGGTCAACTCATAATCTATCGGATTTCATTCGTTGATTTCTGGTATTGAAGTAGACATCATGGACCCAGTGATGCAAATGCACAACCCCTCCTAGCCACTCAAGTACTTCTCAAAAAGTATTTGTTTCATTCTCACGGAGATTAAACGCATAATCTATCGACTTCTCATTCCGAGAATGTTGGTATTGAATAAAGGACATTCTGCTCCAGTCCTTGCTTACTAAAAGTGCACAAGAGTCTAGAGCCAATTTGATATTCAATGAAATATCTTTAGGACACAAAAGTACGTTTGTATTAAACATCAATGATACAAAAGGTACAATGATATATGTCTTCGTGACATTGCATGTCTTTGTGACAATGCCGAAACATTCTGGAGTGATACTATAAAATAGTATTCACAATGATTGAATGGAAATCCTACCAGTGCTAACATCATGCCAACGCTGAACGTAGGTCACTTATTTGAAAATGATTGCTTAATGATTCGAATAAGTGTTAACTAGTAATATATGTGATCTGGTGGTTATGTGTTTCCCAGGGTAACACAACACTAAGTTCACGAGATCAATGCTTATTTGGATTTTATGATCATATTTTCGCATCCTTATCATTGAGATATTGATTTGATCATATTTTTCAAATATTTCATCAGGAATTTTTCAAAGCATGATCTTGTGATGTATGAACTTCATGGTTTTTGTGGAAGATGGTTCTTACTCTGATAATTCTCCATTTCATCTTCTACAACATACAACAACAACATTTCTACCTTTCACAAGCATGACATCTTCAACGAATTTTATAATGACAAAAGTTTCCTTTCAACATTCACGGGAATGATAGCAACCAAGTTTGATAGTTTGAGGGAGCTTATGGGTTATTTTAGGGGAGTATGTTTGTTTATAAAGGGGAGAGTGTTTGATTCTTAGAGAGAAAAGAAATGATTTCGATTTCAATTTCATGGACTTCAAAGGATATTCTTCACCCGGAGCTTATTTTGAAAGCTTATATGGTCATGATGCTCACGATGAATCATAATCATCATGAGGGGGAGAAAATATAAGCTTAGTATTGGCCAAATATAAGGGAAAAAAAGATATATAAGTATATTTGGGGAGAAAATATAAGGTCAATTTAAGTATATGAAAAGGGAGAAGATATAAGCAAGAATATATAGGACAAATCAAGATAATGAGCAAAACAAAATTGAATGTTAAGGAAATCATTGTATAAGTAGTTTGATCGAGAAGATATGTTTTATCTTCATGATTTGTGAGGATGAAAAGAAATGAGAGAAAGCAAAAAAAGAATGTGAAAATGTATATATCGTTGGTGAGGATTAAAAGAAAAGAGAGAAAGAAAAAACAGAATGAGAGATATTTTGTTATTTTCTTTTCTTATTGATATGTTTTGAGGTTACATCATCAAATGTTTAGAATAACCTGTAGTGTTTCCTCAAGCTTAAAGAGCAATCAAGATAGACAGTTCAACATTTGTATGAGATTACTTCAACAATATCATCATCATCTTTAACAATAAGTCATTCAAGAAAAAGTATTCATAATCAAGATCACTACTTCAAAATTCAAGAGATGGATATGTGATTGAGGGGGAGCTAAAAGAGTATGAAGATTCAAGGATAAAGACAAGTGTTCAAGTCTTCTACAAAGGAATGCTCAATCAATATCATCGTGTTCAAGATCTTTCATCAGCAACATTATGTGATTGAAATCTATTTTCAAGATCAAGTTCAAAGATAAAGATTTCATACAAGCTATTAAAGAATCAAGTTGCAAAAGAAGATCAAGTTAGCTTTTGAGAATGCTGATTTTGAGTTTAAGAGTAGAGTTGATACCTTTAGAGATAAAGAAATCTATCTTATTATATAGGGGGAGAAAATTTTATATGAGGAGATATGCTACAAGGTCGTCCTTAGCTTTCATAAAGAATTCTTAGCGTTTTCGAGCTTCAAGGAAAAGAGATCCAAATCTATCCTATCATTACATAGGGAGAGCTTGTTGGAATTAAAGATAAATTCCACATTTTTGATGTAATAATAGGATTGATAAAGATTAGGATCAATGTGCTTAATAGAAAATAGTATATGGACTAATATTGTAATTTATTTATACTTAGCACATCTCTAAGTATAAATAAGGCATAAATGCCACCACAATGATGTAATCCTCCACACCAAGTCATTTGTATCAATATCAAATAAGAAAAGGTTAAGAAATTCTCTCTCTAAACACATACACTAATTACACCTTGATCTACACACACTAGTCATCAATTAAGATCTTATATGCTTAATAGCAAGGGTTGTCAATACAGTTAGAGATGCAGGAGCAAATCAACCTAAGGTAATCAGATGTTACAACTGTAAGGGTGAATGTCATATTGCTAAGCTGTGTATTGCAAAGAAGAGGGTGAAAGATTCTAAATGGTTCAAAGACAAGATGTTGCTTACTCAAGCACAAGAAGCATGAGCTGTGTTGCATGAAGAAGAACACTACTTTTTGGCTGATAGCTTGGAAGAGAATGATAACTGTGATGATCTTTAGCTACACACCATGACAAATTTCAAGGCAGTCCATGTTGATGCATATGATTCAGATTGTGATGATGAAGCTACTACAAATGCAATTTTCATGGCCAATCTTTCTCTTGCAGGATTACCCAATGATGACACCATTGGTCCAACGTATGATTCCAACACACTATCTGAGGTACCTCATTATGACACTTATCATGATGATGATGTGCTTAATTCTGATATACAAGAGACGAAATATGCTGAACTTACGAGTGACAGCAATGTTATCTCGTATGCTGAGTATATGGTCACCATTAAAGATGAAGATGCTCACTATGTACCTCTTCCTGTACAAGATAAAAATATGATGGTGTTTGTAATTGAACAAATGAAATCACAAGTAGAAAAATGCACCACAGTAAATCAAGAGGCAAAAAGTGTGAATGAATCGTTAACTTGTGAGCTTGAAAAATACAAAGCAAGAGTCAAAACTTTGGAATCTGGATACAATTCTAAATAGTTTGTGTTAGAAAGAGAAGCATTTTTAAAGTCTGAATTACAAACAGTATTTGTTGATCAGAATCAAAAAATGGATGCATTTGAAAATCAAGTGTTTGCTAAACAAAAACAATTTGAGAATCTAACAAATGCCAATACTCTTCTCAAAGATAGTTTTGAAACACACAAAAAAGAGTCTTCTGCAAAATATGAACAGAACATCAGTGAAATTTTAGACTAGGAAAAAGCTAAAAAGAAACTTGAAGACATTGTTTACAAAGTAGGTCAAACTACTCAAATAATGCACATGTTAACCAAACCTTTAAATTTTTATGATGAAACTCATAAGACAGCTCTTGGTTATCAAAATCCTTTGTATCTTTATCAAGCTCAACGAAAACAACCTGTGTTATATAATGCCAATGTTTTGATAAACAAACATAATTTTGTATCTATGTGTGGTTATAAAGAAACTCTAATACTTGCTGAAGAGAGTCGGTTGAAAATGACTGAAAAATAAACTAACATTAATGCTTGATGTGTTTCAAAAGTTTTAAATATATAATGACTGAAAATACCAATTTTATTATAGGGAAACACACGGGTAAAAGTATAACCCACATATGTAGTATATCTTTTTAGGTAAGACCAGGTCGTCCATAAGGATTTGATTAGTGTTTAAATAATCCGAAAGAAAATCTTCTTTAACTTTGAAAATAACTTTTTGTTTTACCAATTAAAATAAAGATGACTACTCGGATAGTTGAAAATAATTCATAAGTGTTAGGAATGATCTTGAAAATGGAACCTTTAACTTACAAAAAGGATTTCTCGTCAGAAAATGTTTTCACAAATTAACTTGATTAACTCAAGACTTATATTTAGTAGACTAGACTAAATGTGTCACTCAAATAGTTTAGTTACTTATTATATCAAAGCTTATTTTGTTTACCATTTTACGAAAGTGGATTTCTCGACACAAACGATAAAGATCATAGACAAATCTTTAAAACAATATAGATCATAACGGGTCTTTCGACCTATACCGATATGATTATATTATCTAAGTTGATAAGCAAAAACTGATAAGATATGATATAACACGATTGCAACATAAGCTTGAGATTAAAGAGATCACGATCATACCAAACACGTATTCATTATTATAACATCACCGAGTAGTCATGAGAGATTTAGCATCTCATGGCTAAGTGGTTCATAACATCGCTTGATTCAACAATAAACTTCATTATCTTACTAAACTAGTATGATGCTCTTCTTCGTTCTTGGTTGTTTGATCTTGATTCTCCAAAAGGGTATGGTATTTATGCTTGATGAATGTTTTGGAATGAGGGAAATGATGTGTGTATGATGAAGAATGAATGATTATGAGATGGATTAGTGGGATAAGAGATGATTGAAATGTGTGAAATTCGTCCCCTATTTATAGGCTAAGTGAGGGGTGAAAGTGCGGCGCACAAAGTAGTAAGTGAGGCGTACTTGGTGATTGAATGCGAGGGTAATAAATGTTTATTGAAGAAGTGCGGCGCACAAGAGAATATGCGCGGCATATTTAGGGTGTTAATGAAACAACATTTAATTCTTCATTAATTCTTCATAATCATATAGGAAGTTCGGCGCACAAAGTTGTAAGTGCGGCGTGTAGTTAATGCTGAATTTTGACTGTCTTTATTTCATTGACTTGAGGAGAAGTGCGGCGCACAATGTAAAGGTGCGGCGCACATTTGCACTTTTGTGTAGTTGTGTAGTTAATAATCAGCATTTAAGTCTTCATTAATTCTTCATAATCAGATAGGAGGTGTGGCGCACAAAGTTGTAAGTGCGGCGTACTTGTGTAGTTAATGCTGAATTTTGACTCTTTATTTCATTGACTTGAGGAGAAGTGCGGCGCACAAAGTATAAGTGTGCCACACAAAGTATAAGTGCGGCGCACATTTGCACTTTTGAACTTGAACTTTATCTTTTTCTTGTATGTTGTGTTCTTTAGCATATAAATACTCGATCTTTGTTGTGTTTGTCCTCGGGATGTCTTCAAGTGAACCTGCAAGAAATTCATGCTTTTAAGTATCAAAAAAGTTTATGAGAAATGATTAAATATATACGAATAACGCCACCAAAAACATGTATAATTTAGGCATTATCAAATCCCTCCACACTTAGCTGTTGCTTGCCCTCAAACAATCAAAGCGAGAAAAATAAAAATCATTTATCGTGACGTGGAGAAAATTTGGATTTTACAAGAGTTTACAGGTTTAGATCACTTTTCAGGCATTGACATATAACTAAGCACCTCACAGGAAAAAGTGTTTGATTTAAAATTCACTCAGATAGGGTTTATATATTTTTGGTGGGGACACTCAATTTGCACAGACATAACCTAGACAGCTATCATAGGCTTAAACTTGACACATAAACCTGACTGAAGGGCGGAACTTGATATTTCTGCGAGAGCATATACTAATCTTCATGTTCCGGAACTTAAGCCTTTATTTATTTGAACTTTTATATATACTACACAATTTTTTTTTACCAAGATAATAATAACTAAGGCTTGGCACATGACTTTATCTTTAAACTTTAACTTCTTTACTTAGAAATTTCAGCGACTTAGCACCAAAGGGAACACTTGCAAGAACAGGGACTTGCGGGATTCATAACATGTGATTAATCAGGCTTCGGTCTAGCAAATGATGATTAAGCACAAGTTCTAGAGCTTCTAAATTACCGGCTCACTCAAATATAATTATCAACCAATACCACTGCTCCAGAAAAGGCGACAAAACCATATATACACATCCATAACGATGGAATAGATACATACGATTGCTCACTCCTTAACTCGAACAAGCTAAAGGCATCAATTATCTTAGGCACCAAAAGTGGGTACCCGAATATTCTAAAAGGCTTATAATTCTCACAATTTAGTGGACTAGGTTGTGCTAGCTATAGAGTCAATCCGGTTGGATTTGCCTTACTAAGAGCATTTTTTAAATTTTGAAAGCATATATATTTTTTAATAGGGCAAACATGTATGGATATGATTAATTTTTCCTATTTGGCTCCCTTCCACACTTAAGTTAAACATTGCCCTCAATGTTATAACTGATAATAGAGATAAAATAGGGAAAATTAAGGGAAAACGGTACTTCCGGGGGCATATAGATATATAGCTGCGATAGAGCTATCTTTGAGCAGACTTCATAATTTTCCAAATCTTTATATTACCTGCATAAAAGCAAACACACAAAAGCACACAAAAAGAAAATATTTTTGTTGTTTTTTTTAGAAATAAAATAAAGGATATGAACAGAAGAATGGATGAGGGACTTCTCCACACTTAAGTGAAGCACGGGTTGCCTCCTGAGAAGCGCTTAATTTTTAAGAGAGTCCTTAGCTAGACTCGAACTTGGTGAGTCATTCTTTGGGAAAGAAGGGAGTGACTTCTTCCCTTAGGTCATTATAATCTTCTTCTTCATGATATAGTTTGAGTCGATGGTCGTTAACAATAAACGTTTTCCATCTTTTCCATATAGTTTAACATATCCGGATGGATATTGATGTTTTACTATGTATGGTCCTAGCCAACGGGATCTGAGTTTCGGTTGTTTGAATTTATACTTGGAGTGAAAGAGCGGAACCTTGTTTCCATGTTTGAATTCTTTTCTCATTCTTAATTTTCTATCGTGCCAGACTTTGGTTCTTGCTTTGTATAATCCAGAGTTTTCATATGCTTGATGTCTAAGTTCATCTAATTCGTGTAACTGGAACATTCTTTTTTCACCAGCAACGATGAGGTCTGGGTTGCAATTCTTCTAGGCCTAGTATGCATGGTGTTTAATTTCAAATGGTAAGTGGCAATTCTTTCCATATATGAGCTTGTAGGGTGTGGTCTCGGTAGGTGTTTTGTAAGCAGTGCGGAAAGCCCACAGAGCATCATCAAGTTTTCTTGACCAAATAGCAGGATTGTCTTTAATAGTCTTTTCAAGAATTCTTTTAAGAGCTATGTTTGTGTTTTCAACTTAACCACTAGTTTGAGGGTGATATGATGTTGAAAAACGATGGTTAACTCCATATCTTTTCATAGTCTTTTCCATTATTTTGTTACAGAAGTGAGTACCTCGGTCGCTGATTAGAGCTTTGGGCATTCCAAAATGGCAGAATAGTTTCTTTAGGAAAGTGATAACCACTCGGGCATCATTTGTTGATAGAGCTTGAGCTTCGGCCCATTTAGATACGTAATCACCAGAGACAAGAATGTATTCAAACTTATGCGATTTTAGGAATGGTCCCATGAAGTCAATACCCCATATATTGAAAATTTCACATACTCGAATGTTGGTTAAGGGCATCTCATCACGTTTCGATACATTTCCTGTCTTTTGGCATGCTTCGGAAAGTTGAACTAGAGTATGAGCTTCTTTAATGATTGTCGGCCAGTAGAATCCTGAGTCTATGACCTTTTTAGCGGTTACATTTGGTCCAAATGTTCACCAGTTGGTCCGTGGTGACATTGATCTAAAATTGTTTGTGTTTCTGATTCAGATACACAAAGTCTGATCATTCCGTCAGAACATACTTTAAAGAGGTAGGGTTCCTCCCAGAATAAGTGTTTGAGGTCAGAGAAGAATATGTTCTTTTGTTGGTACGTCATCCCTTTTGGTATAATATTAGCTACCAAGTAGTTTGCAAAATCTGCGAACCATGGTTCATTTTTGGTGTTAATTTCCATAAGGGTCTCTCCAGGAAAGTTGTCATCCACTTCATGGAATAGAGTTTGTCATACGACTTCACTTGTCATCAGCTTGTTTCATCATTTTCAACAAAGATTTCTTCTTCGAGAAGGGTTCCTTCGATGGAATGAAGTATTTTACTGCCTTCGTCTAGAAGAGCATCAAAATCTTCCTCTAAGATTTCATCAATAACATCGATACTGAAATAGGTATCATCGTTCGAGTAAGAGTGTTTCATTGCAGAATCGATATTGAAGATCATTCGTTCAGTTCCAACTCCAAGGTTGAGTTGTTTCTGTTGACGACGAATAACTGCATTACAGCAAAGTGTGAAGAAATGTCATATCACCAAAATGAGGGGAACTTACTATCACTTCCCATTTCCGAGAATAACGAAATCAGAGCAGAAAGGTGAATTTACCAACATCAAGCGAGACATATTGTCAAGCTAATTCACCAACAGGATATTGGAATGATCTATCGGCTAATCTTACGCTTATTTGGGTAGGTTTTAGATTTTCGAGAGATAATTTTGCATATAACGAATATGGATACACGTGAATTAAAGCTCAATCAACGAGGGACACCGAAGATCGGCTAAGGCATTGCAGAGAGAAGGATTTTGTAAAATTACATGGATATAAGAACACTTTTCGGAACAAAATGACGTCTCCCTGTTCGAGTTGGATGGAACTTTATTCTGGATCATTGCTGAACTTTCATTACTTAAGAAAGCGGCAGAGATTTATTCGAATTTGTGTTTATTGCTTATGAGTTCTTTGAGAAATTTTTCATAGTTAGGCATTCCGGTTAAGACGCAATAAAAGGTACATTGATTCGAACTGCACGGATCATGTCAAGAAATTTTCAATATTGAGCTTCCATTTTCTTTTTCCTTAGACGTTGAGGGTATAGGATTTTGGTTTGTATGATTTGGGTAACGGAGTCTCTTTAAACTGGCTATTTAGATATTGAGTTTATTCGGTTTGTGTGTAGGTTCTTCGTTTCATCATCGTCGTATCAAAGTTATAGGCAGTGTTCATAATTGTTTTGTTTTCATCTTAGGTAACGGTGGGGTTGTAGGATTTACCACTTCTTGTGAATACGACATTCACATGCTCATTGCGAGATTGTGGTGGTTAATAGGCTTTGGAGTTAGTCCCCTTTGGGTTTGGTTGAGTGTTACTTGGAAGAGATCCATAAGTCGACGCAGATTGTCCTTTGTCATCAAGTTGTCAAACTTAGGTCTCAAGTGATTCTTCTGAATTTGAACCTTGAGTGATTTTTTTCTACGGTTTTTCGAGGTTGGGTTTTTGAGATCCAAGAACGTTTCTTGACAAAAGCGTTGGTTTGTTTTAGTTGAGATTTTATGAAATCAGTTTGAATTTGTTTCTGAAAGATCGTATGGTCCTTACATGCATAGGCAGAGTGTTGGATCAGTAGTTTGTCTCGGTTATAACTACTACCGTCCGTTTGAACCCAATTATCGCGATCGAATCTAGCGTCGGCGTAATCATTATCACAAACGAGTCTTACCGGGAAGGTTCTTTATGAATTTTGCTTCTCTTCACGGGACTATAGGTATAGCATCTGTCTCAAGAATCGGGTTTTGTTTTTATAGCAAGACGAACGTTCTTTTTTACTCGAGCTATCATTTTCAGAGTCAAGGCGAAGCCATTCGGGCCATAATTTGTCATTATTAGAATTAATTCTACCTCATCAGTGAAAGCAACGGTTTTCTTAGAGATGATTTGATTTATTGATTTTTAGGCCAACAGTCGAGCTGTGAGTAGACTTTGTGCTTCCAGAAGCTGATAAGCTTGATTTGGTGTTTTATAGAGGAAAATACCACCGGCTGCGGCATTCAGAACTTCTTGGGTTATTTCGTTGAGACCATGATAGAAGATTTTTATAATGTTGCCTTTGGACAGATTGTGACCATGGCAGTTTCAGAGCATTTCCTTCATACGAAAGCCAGCAACGGCTAGAGATTCGTTTCAATGTTGAGAGAAAAGCGTACGGATTTCCCGAGAGTTGGTCGAAAAGAGCTGGGGGAAAGAAACGGCTAATGAAAGCGGTTCTAAGTTCATCCCATGTTTCGATAGTTCCTTCGTTGAGTTCATCCAGCCATGTTTTTGCTTTTCCAGTTAGTGATAGGGGAAACATCATTAGGCGGGCGGCTTCATTTTTAGTATCTTTGTAATTAAACATATCGCAGATTCCAAGGAATTCATGAATGTGTTTATGAGGATCGGTTTTGGTTCTACCATCGAATTGGTTTCCTTTGACAAGAGTCAAGTGGTTACCTTTGATAGCAAATTCGTTTACGGTTTCAGGAATAGTGATTACGGAACCAGGAGTCGGAGCGACAACATGGTCGGCAGCCCACATGGGTTCATCATCCATTGGATCGTAATTTCGAAGAGTATCAAGAAAGTGACGGAAGTAATTGATGTTAAGAACTGGCGGGTAGACAATTCTCGGGTGTTGTGGTGGATTATTTCTTTGATCGTATGGAACTCTTCTGTTTCGTCGACGAAGTCTTCGATTCAGAGTACGTTCAGGTTCAGGTAACGGTTCAATAAGTTCATAGTTGGAAGCACGTGTATGCATCCAAGAGAGAAATTGTTTGGGTCAGTTTGCTAGAAAACTGTACGGCGATTTTTGAAAAAGAGTGGGAGTTAAATAATTTTCTAGAGTTGACTATAGAACAGCTTTAAAATCCCTGGCAACGGCACCAAAAACTTTGATGTGTTTCAAAAGCTTTAAATTTATAAGACTGAAAATACCGATTTTATTATAGGGAAACACACGGGTAAAAGTATAACCCACGTATGTAGTATAATCATTTTAGTATGAACAGGGGGGTCCTCCGTCCACAGGGATTTGAGTAGTGTTTGAATAATCAGAAAGAAAATAGACTTTAACAATTTTGAAAATAACTTTAGTTTTACCAATTATAATAAAGATGACTACTCGGATAGTTGAAAATAATTTATAAGTATTGGAAATGATTTGACCTCGAAGATGGGACATTAATTTATAAAGTGATTTCTCATTCAGAAAACCATATTCACAAACTAACTAGGTTAACTCAAGACTTTATATTTAGTTAACTAGACAAAATGTGTCACTCAAATAATCCAGTTACTATTATATCAAAGCTTATTTTGTTTATCAATTTACGAAAGTGGATTTCTCGGCACAAGTGATAAAGATCATAGACAAATCTTTAAAACCATATAGATCATACTGGGTCTTTTATTTGACCTATACCAATATGACTATATAATTTACAGTGATAGGCAAAGAAACAAGATAAGATATAATAGGATTTCAACATAAGCTTGAGATTAAAGGGATCAAGATCATACCAAACACTTATTCATTACCATAACTTCACCGAGTAGTCATGAGAGATTTAGCCTCTCATGGCTAAAGTGTTCATAACAAAAGTAGACTTTACATAAACTTCTATTATTTCAACAACTAAGTAGGTAACCGTCTTCGTTCTTGATCCTTAGATCTTTTTCTTCAAAGGAAGAGGTATTTCTTGGTCTTTTGGTGAAAGGAGGGAAATATGTGTGTGTGGGAGATGGTTTGTAGAATGAGATGGGATGCCTTGAGGATGAAAATTCATCCTCAATTTATAGGCAAGTTTGGGTGAAAAAGTGCGACGCAATTTGGAAAAAGTGCGGCGAACTTTGGGTGTTATTGCGATAGCATTTAATGGTTTTACTGGAAGTGCGGCGCACTTACAAATAAGTGCGGCGGTTTTGAGGAGTTAATGCAGGTGCATTTATTAGACTTTAATTCTTCAGACTTTGGGAGAAAGTGCGACGCACATTATTTTAAGTGCGGCGGTTTTGGCTTCAAAGGAAAGTGCAGCGCACATCTTGAACTTTAGCTAGAAATCTTTTCTTTTCTTGTATTCGCCTCCCAAAGTGTATAGATTCTTGAGCTTGGGTCTGTAGTGTCTTCAAGTGAACCTATAAGCAATTCAAGCTAATTAAGTACCAAAAGTTTACGAGAAATGATCAAATATACATAAATAACGCCATAGAAATATGTATAATTTGGGCGTTATCAATTTGCATATTTGTGTGTTTGTTTTGTGTGTTTGATTTCTGCATTGTATATTTTGCATATTGTGTGTTTGTGTGTTTTTTTTAATTGTTACAGTTCGCTGTAATTTTTTTGAGTCGAATACCCAATATGGCGTATTCAATTTCTTAGATACGGCGTATAAATTTTTTCCAACCAATACAGCGTATTCGACTCTATCATCAATATGGCGTATTCAGTTCACTGAATACGGCGTATTAAGCTATTTGACAGTTTTCTTTCCTAGCGAATTATTACAGGTTAAAATGGACAACCCCAACATTACTATGGAGAAATATATCAGGTTTGAGGAAGAAAAAGCTTGTAGGCATTGAAAGGTGTATAACTGGGAAACTGCTACGTATAGTAAGATCTGGGATAATGAAGATGTTCACGACCTCTGATCTGTTAAAACTGAATTCCCAGCTATAGTCTTTAACGATACGATAACATCTGAAGCAACACTCTCGTGTGAGCCTACAGTAAGTTCAATTAACAACGATGAAATCAACTTTAGAATATCGTTTGACGAATTCAACGATGAAGATTGCACGGTAATTTTTGACAAAAATTCATTTTCTTACAAAATAAAAACAGATTCAAAAAATGATAATGATGAAGGGGGCAATAGCCTTCCGCTCTATCACTGAGCTTACATCAAATTATTTTGATTATTTAGACTTCTTTAAAGATTTTGAGAATGAATTTCCACCCATTGTTTACAATAATGCCCAAACGTCTAAATCAGATTTATTAACTGAACCGATTTTAAGCCCTCAACATATCGATGAATTTGATTTAAAAGATGAATCATCATTGTCCGAATGTGAACTGAAGAAGGACATAAACTTATTAAACTTATAATGAATCATATTTCCCTTTTAACGTAATTTATCCCAATGATTCAAAATCGGATAAGGACAATGATGATGATAAAGTCGATATTGAACACTCTACGGGGGATTTATTTCTCAAACCATTGCCTGATGTAATAAATATCGATGATGGTGCCTATGCACATGGGTCAAATAAGCTTTTAGAAACAAGTCATGATACATGTAATAAATTTTTCAAAGTTGAAAGTTTTATCAAGGAATTAAATTTTAATATCATGACTTGGAATCATCTTAACAAAAGGATGTCATTCATTTTCCTAATCAAGAATTTGTATGTGCCATTTGGCATCCCGTTCGACCCCAAATTGTTTTATAAGGATGGGATTAAATTGGGGCAAGTCTAACTTAAAGACTTTTCTGTAAACAAAAGTGCTTGCCGGGAGACAACCCGAAATGTATTTTTAATTTTTATCGAGTCTGTCTTCCCAGACTGTCTATACGGCGTATCCAAACCCCATGGATACGGCGTATTGACTATCTGGACGTTATCCAGTCTTTATTTTCAGCACAGTCTATACGACGTATTCATTAAATGAATACAGCGTATACAGGTATCAATACGGCGTATCTTGGGGTATGGATACGGCGTATCGACTTCCTGTATAGTTTTAGGTATTTATTTCGAGTCTAACCAAACGAATACACGGAGATAGAATTGCATTTGTTTTCTGAGAATTTACACAGGACCTCGTGAAAAATATCGACAAATATTGGTGGAGAATTTACATAAGAGATCTTGAAGTGTTGGAGTCTTGAAACCTCAAGACGGCTGTTCAACACACATTCTTGCTCATAAACGCAACATGGAGAATCTACCGAGCAAATATTAGGGGAGTTTCTCATTCTAATTCTTTTTAAATTCCCGTATTTAATGTTTTATATATACAACGAGGACGTTGTATAATTCAAGTGGGGGTGGAATTAGAATATTTAGTTGTCCTAATTTTCACAATAAAAAGCTTAAATTATGCTCAAATTTAAGTTTTTTCAAGCATACTTTTGTGAAATTACATGTTACATAACCCGCACACAATAACCCTTGTTAGATATTGTGAGGATTTAACCTTTCCGTTTCTAAATGTTTACCCAAATTCCACAAAAATATGATGTGTCCGTGATCGCAGTATGACTTTAGAACTTGGCCTTGGTATATCAATTCGGAGACACAATAATGAGTATTATGGATTTAATTAGAGTAACTTGTTTAAATTGGTAAATCTTAGGATTACAACCAAATCGCCTTTACATGTTGTTTATTAACTAACTACACCGGTTAGTTAACCTCCATTAAACCCTTTTCCACTCTCATCTTTTAGGAGTGAAGATTCCTCTAGAACAACCCTGTAGAGCCAATCCTATTAGGAATTTACACCAACTATATGGTTTCGTTACACCCTTACACCTAACCTACCTGTTAGAATAAAGTTTAATTTACAAGTTGCTAGTTGCTTAAAGTGTAAGTTTGTATATCCCAAGTCTTGTGTCATATTCATCTTTGTACGGTTGGAAATTTGCACATTACAAATGGAATGTTATAATTAGTAGTCAAAACTCATGTGAATATTTACTACCATCACAATTATTTGTGTGTGAATTCCGAAGAACGAAGAAATTACCGAAGGAATTATCCGGAATTATTATGATCATGAAGATGGTGAAACTACATCGAGATTTGAAGTTTAGTTAGCATAAAAAAATCAAAAAAATGAAAGAAAAATTGAAAAAAAAAAAGAGAAAGAAGGAAAATTTGAAGATAATCGTTTCGCAAGAGCATTACCGAAGGAATTACACGAAGGATCGATTATTCGTTGATACGTCAACAAAAATCAATGATGTAGAGTATTGTACAAAGTGGAAGATATCGCCACTTGCCTTGTAGAGTATGTAAAGTTATGGGGATGATATGGAAATTGACCGTTTACGTGACACCAACTTAGGTTGTTGTTTTTTATCTATGATCAAGATGTTGTAAATAGTCGTGTCTTTGTTATAATAACGGTCGAGAAAAAAAGTGTCTATCAACTTGTATCTTAAGTCTTAATCTATTTGTTTCTTGATTTTTATTTAACAATAATTTACTTCCCTCTCACCTAATGATTAGCCGCTGGTTTTACTCAAATGTGGATGTGATCGAGCATGTATGTCTATCCTGGCGATTCGAGTGGTAGCATGTCTCAGCTGCCCCGTATGGTTTACTACTTATGATGAAAGTTAGTAAGGTTCCTACCCTAAATTACTCTACAAGTCCTAATCTTTAGCTTTTTCGAGGTGTGAATGAGTAGTCACATGTGTCCAATCCTGTGATCTCGGGTATGAAGTGTGTCTATGTCTCCCTCCTAGAACATTGGTATCGATGAAAGATTAGTTAGAGTAATTAACCGTAAGCCTTTCCATACGAAAACCCATATTTACCTTTATAAACTTATTACACCTTGGCTTTAGTGGTGGAGATGTGTATCCTTGCCAAGCTTATGATAGAATACTCATCACGACCGAGCAATTGGGCGATTTAGTTACATGTTACCACATAGATTAGTTGAGTGATTTGAGTGATTTCATCTTCCTATTTCGTGAGGTGTTTGGATTGTGTTACTAGTAATAGAACAAATAATGAATTTTAACGGAAAATATCCTTAGGGATACATTTTATTATAAACTTCTAAAGGCTACTTGAGGACAAGTAAGATTCAAGTGGGGGGATATTTGATGACATCAAATAATGTCACTTTTATAGCATCATTTATCCTATGTATATAACCCATTTTGGGTAATTATTGCAAAGAATTGTTACTTAATCATTTATATTTGTTATTTTGTATTAATAAATTAGTATTATGGCAAAAGATGAGAAAAGAACGTGTTTTTAGAAGCATAAACGAAGAGTTTGAGAAGTTCGACTGATTCTGACATCTATCAGCTGTATCATTCTAGAAGCATACGCCGTATCTAAAGACTTTGAAGAACTCAAGACCATTGCCTGACTTTAACGAATACGCCATTGATACGCCGTATATGATACTTTGGTCAAAAATCAAGAAAAAAACACATTTTCAGCCAATACTCCGTATCCAAAAACCCAATACTCTGTATTGGTCAATACTCCGTATCCATGAAATCGGATATGGCATATTTCCAATACGTCGTATCCAAAAATCGGATACGGCGTATCCAATTTCCTGCGCAAGAATTTTGGAATATTTTATTCTTGGAGCCCACGCCAAGTCATCCAATACGCCGTATTGAGCTTCTCAATACGCCGTATCGAACCGACTCCTATACCACTATATATAAATGACTCTAAACTTAGTTTTAAGCATGCAAGTGAATCCCTAAACCACCAAGTCGACCAAGAGACGAATAAAGGAGCCTAGAAGGTCAGAAAAGAGCCTCAAGATCATAGGAAAACTCTTATAATCTTCGCGCAACCGAATACGCGTTCGATCGAGGTTTCTTTACTTTAATCGTTCATATATCAAACCGTGTGTATTTTTACAATGACTATCGGCTGATACCTTTAGGTATCAGCCATGTTTATGAAGATCTAATGTTTGGTTTGTTTATCTTGATTCCTTAATTTATCATTGATTTATTGATTATGTTTATCACATGATACTTGTTTACGTGCTTAAGTATGCGACCTATCATTCAACTAGGTCTAGTCCTACATATTTAATGCGCTGCAACTTCGGTGTTGTTTGGGCGTAGGCTAAGAGTCCGGGATAGCTCTCCATATTGCAATTTATATATCTAGAATCATAGGATCACAAATATTGACCTATCCTTGCCTTTAGTTTAGTGAGCTTAGTTGAGCCATAAGGTGACCTTGGTATCAACGAGTACGTTCTTATTCCATTGGTAAGGACTCATAACATGTTCATACTAGTATATAAAGAGTCGTTAAGCAGTAAGCAGGTAAAGTTCGATGAGCTAGGGTTTAGTAAGAGCACCATTACTTAGATCCTAAGATAGATTATAATCAACATAAGGATGCTTTATGTGATGTGTCTAATTTGTGGACAGGATTAGTTGTCTAGGTCTTGGATAGTCCCACCTAAGTTTTAGGAATATATATTGGGGTCCCCCCCCCATTTGAGATAAGACAATCATTGAACTAAATAAACAAACCTGTGTTTTATGATTATAGAGGGTTTATAACGTTTTCCTCAACATAGTTCTCGACCGCTTCTCTATCGTTTGTTTGTCTTCTTGTGTGTGTTTATTGCTTTACTTGTCATCAAAACCTTAGGTTAGATACACAAAACCGTGCCAGTCTCTCAGGCTGAAACCCCCCTTTGCATTAGTTTTAGGATTAACTTAGATAACTAAAATTACTATAGAATTAAGAATTAATTCGTCTCGCTCTTAGTTATCGACACCCTACTTACCATGAAACTCCATCTGACCGGGTACACTCCCGTTAAAGTGTTGTTTTTAGGTATAGTTGACATAAAATAAATAGTAAAACTTGATACATAAAATACCTACTCACAACGACACAACACTTAGAAACATTGTTATTGGGTGTTAGGATTTTTGGCTTATATTAAGAATGAAGGAGGGGTTCTTGATTGATTTTCTACTTGCTTCCTAGTGTGTTGTAACCAATTTTGAAACCTTTTCAATGCTAATTTTTCATATATTCATGTATATATGGTAATTTTCATAATTGTGGAATCTATATGCTTGTGTGTAGGCTATTATTTTGAGGTACTGTGTTAGTAGATAGTCTTAGATGATGGGGAGTAGGAATTGTGTAATATTTGTAAAGTTGTTGTGATGTATTGATGGGGATTTGGTGAATTTTGATCGAGTTTTATAGGTTTCAGAAAAGTTATATTAGTGCATAAATTTTAAAGTGTGTGTTTGGGTATCGTAAATATGTTTTATAAAAGTTTAGACTTTAAGCTATGTTAGTATTTGTCGAGACGATCGTTTTGATATAAAATTCGATCCGTAACTCTTAAAAACGAAGATTTTAGAGCCGTCTGAAGTTTGGAAATTATGTAAATAAAAATTCAGCATGTTTTGTATATGGTAATTTTGGGCAGAAAAGTAATGTGGCGTATTAGTCCTTTTCAAGTCCGTTTTAGCCTTTCAATAAAACATAAAAGTTGAAAATGTCGTTTTACATGTGCCATGTAGGAATTTCAGTCTTAAAATGTTAAACGATGGGTCAAAACTGAAGTTAAAGTTGGAAAATTAACTTGTATAAAAAGTTGTCATAAATTTGAGTTCCGCAGAAACGAAAAAGGATAAATTGGTCATTTTCTGGTCCGTTAGGCCGAAACATGAAAGTTGTCCAAAACGACGTTTTTAGTCTATCTTAAGGAATTTGGGTCAGAAAGTGCGTAAAAATGGTGATTATTAGCAAAGATCAGTTCTGCTTTTTTCATAAAAAAAATTCAGCATTGTTTTTGAAAAGTGAGCTGATGCAATTTTCAATTGAGGATTCAGACCTTTTCTAGTCCGAACCGGCCTTCCGTTAAAACTTAAAAGTTGTTCATTTTGACGTTTTACATGAGAACCCTAAGATTTTGGTCTGAAAATGCTAGACGATAGGAAAACGTTAAGGTCAAAGTTGGTGACTCGTCTTTTTGGAAAAGTTAGTAATACATGCTGAATTATGTCAAAATGTGGGTTTTTGAGCATTTTTTAGTTTATTTGAGCTCGTGAAACTTTAACAAATATTATATTATGGTTAATAAAGTATTAGGGTGCGTTGGTCATATTTAAAAATAGTAAGTTGCATTTCCGGCCTATGTTTATATATACTTAAATATTAAAAGTTAAGTGTGTGATAAAAACTTTGAGTGTGTTAGTATTATTAGAATACAAATATTATTACGTGAAGATATTAATGTTTCAAATATTTAAACTTTCCAGAAATGGAAACTTTTCAAAAATAAAAACTTTCTTAAAATATAAACTTTCCAAAAATAGAAATTTTTTAGAAAAGTGGCGTAACTTAACAACGAACACTATATTTTTCTTAAAAGCTTGTTTGTATTAAATAACTTAGGATGTGCACACATATGGTTTCTACTTCTCTTATTTATATGTATGGCTTATGTGTTATTTTATTATATATTTCATGTTCCTAATTGCGCACCATTATTTTAGGTCGCGGTTAGGAGTTCGTATTTTCTTTCTCTCGTCATTGATATTTATTCTCCCTGATTACGGTGAGTTTCATAGCCCCTTTTTCCTACTTACTTGTTTATAAAATGCGGGGGAGATTACATGCTTGATTTTTCATATTGGACACAAGTACATTTTAAAATTGTATTCTATTTCCTGATAATTATTGCCTAAGTCCCTACATTACCGCTTAAGTCCCTTTTTATCATGAGTCGTTAGTTACTATGGTAGTAAACGTGAATGTTATGGGTAGATCTATTGGGATTGACAATCCTCGTCTTGGCTGTGGTTTATAGTTGACCATTAACGCATTTTACATTTGCGGTAATTCATAGGATGTTTGGCAGCATCCTCCTCTATCATGGGGCACAAACCTCAAGTACTGGTTTGATCGTAATGCATGTTAAGATTCAGTGTCATGAGCTTAGGGCAATAATGTATATTTCATTTAGACTCGGTGAATCTGTTTCTCTTGTCTACAAATTCGTAAATCTTGTGGTCCATATATTATTTCCGGTAAACCTATGAATTCACTCAACATTTTTGTTAAATTTAGCATGTTTTAATCTAGGGTATTCAGTTAATGCTTCGGAGGAAGACCGCACGGATATGTTATTTCGAGACTTTTCAATTTTTAACATTCAATAAAACATCTTTTAAAAATATGTGTTTTTTAAATATTTTCTATTTTACATTCACGAAAAAGTATTCTAAACATTATGTCATGTTTTAAAAACACTTCTGTTAAATTTAAAACTGTTTGACCTATTAGTCAACTCTGATTGATTTACGTACGAATGTGAAATATTTTTAAAATGTATTTAAAAAACGTCTCATTTTGAGGTCGTTTTTTTGTGACCTCGTACATTTCCTTGAAGTCGCACCCAATGGTTACCTTTCTGATGCGTCCGATTGGAGGTGTGACAAATTGGTATCAGAGCACTGGTTATAAAGAACTGGGTTGTTTTCTCTAACAACTCAAATTCTTTGACACTGTACACCTTTTCAAGATTATTCAACTCAGATTCTCTAGATTTTAGATCTTGATTTTCAGTTTGCAAACTTTTTATTTCAACTTTTAAGCTTTTAATTTCTTTTAACGCATAATATTTTTCATCTGAAAATCGTACAACCAATTTAGCGGTTTCTTATAACTGTGTTTGCAAACTTAATATAAAATCATTTTCTAAGTTATCTTGTGTGTCATGAACTATTTCTGAATCAAACTCAGACTGTACCTTATAAAATGGCTCAGATTGTTCTTCCAACAATCTCATTTTCTCACACTGAGCAAAAACCATTTCATCTTTTTCTCTCAAAGATGTTTCTACAATCTCACGCACCTTAGTAAGTTTTTCGACTAATAACTTCAAATCTTCATTTTCACTTTTAAGTTTTGTAACTTGCATTTGAAGAGTTTGACATGTTATAAAATCAACAACTTTTGAATTTAAATGTTCATTTTCACTCTGAAGTTCCTGAACTTGCGCTCTAAGATTTTCAAATATTATAAAATCATCATTAGCTTGGATAATATGTTGACGATCCTTTATACGCACACATTCTTCTAGCTCTAAAATTTCCGTCTGTGTTTCTTTCTCAAGTTTTTCGTACCGAGCGTTACACTATGTGTGAATCATCTTGTCCTAACTATCTTGATACGTGATGAACGAATCCGATACACTCGATTTATTAACTCTAACTCACCCAACTCATTTCTAAAATTCCCAAAAAAATCCAACAAATAAAAAATTTTCAATCCGCAATAATAATCACTCTCAGATTATCGACCCGCAATCAAAACCGTAGACCAAAAATTATCTCTAAAATTAAACTATCAAAAATCAACTAACACAAAATACTAATTACTTAACAAAAAAATAATAGTCTCACCGCACTTTTTTTATTTTAAAAAATATGCAACAAAAAAATACATGCCACTTATTTAAATCTTGCCATATCACGTCATTATAAATATACACATTTGTTGAATAAAACGCCGCCGTTTTGAGTATTGCTACAGTAACGGGCTGCCCCATTTTGGGCCAGCCCAATTTTTTTTTTTTTTTTTTTTTTTATAATTTTTATGCACAAAGTAGGAGTTAAAAAAAAATATTACAAAAGTTCTGACTTATTCAGATAAAAAAAATACCCGCGGAAACATCTTCGATACCTAATAACTTTAAAATAACCGATATGGTCACAAACGTACAACCCATTATATTAAAAAAAAACCCATATAGCAAAAAAAAAAAACAACACTTTAAACATGAGGCCCAACACATAAACCATATAAATTTATTTTTTTTACTAATATTATAAATATACACATTCACTGTGAAAAACGAAGTCGTTTTGACTTCGGGCCAACTGCTACAGTAACGGGCTCCCATTTTTGGGCCAGCCCGATTTTAGTTTTTTTTTTTTTAAATTATTTTGTTTTTGTTTTTTTTATTTAAATTTGGATGCACAAAGTAGGAGGGAAAAAAATATTACAAAAGTTCCGATTTATTCAGATAAAAAAAATACCCGCGGAAACATCTTCGATACCTAATAACTTTAAAATAATCGATATGGTCACAAACGTACAACCCATTATATTAAAAAAAACCCATATAGCAAAAAAAAAACAACACTTTAAACATGAGGCCCAACACATAAGCCATATAAAAAAAATTATTACTAAAAATATACACATTTGTCGACAAACTAGCCTAAAATTCGCATAAAATGTGGCCCAAAGAGAAAAAGATTATTTATGTAGATAATGGTTGAAGCATATACGTGGAGGTTTAAGAAGAATACATGATAAGAGGGTAGGTGCTTCGAGTATATAGGTTTGAGGTATGAGGAGAGGATATGAGAAATAAAAGTAAAGGTGATTGTGTGTTTCTTGGATAGTTTAGAATATGTCATAATTGGTGAGAGTTATGGAAAGAGAAGAAAATAGGTACTTTGAGTGTATAGGTTGAAGGAATGAGAAAAGGTAGTTGATCTAAGTATATTGGTTGGAGGAATGAGAAGACAACATGAGAAATACCGTTGAGGTGATTTTGTGTTTCTTGGATAATTTAGAGGATGTCGTGATATTATGTAGATAATGGTTGAAGCATATACGTTGGAGGTTTGAGAAGAAGACATGATAAGAGGGTAGGTGCTCCGAGTATATAGGTTTGAGGTATGAGGAGAAGATATGAGAAATAAAAGTGAATGGTGATCTGTGTGTTTCTTGGACTAGTTTTAGAAATGTCATGAGGAGATGAGAGGTAGGCAAGAGAAGAAGGTAGGTACTTTGAGTGTATAGGTTGAAGGAATGAGAAAAGGTAGTTGATCCAAGTATATTGGTTAGAGGATTGAGAAGACAACATGAGAAATACGGTTGAGGTGATTTTGTATTTCTTGGATAATTTAGAGGTTGTCGTGATAGATGAGAAGAAGGAGATGAAAGAAAGTAGGTACTTCAATATATAGTTGAGGTATGAGAGTTTGACCTTACCCCTTTAAGGTTTAGGGTGTTTTTAAAAGTGAGGAGGTGGAAGTATTTGGAGTATGAATAAACCCTTTCATCGTATTGGACAATCCCCATCCTATCTTCCTATAAGGTTGAGCTTGCATCCACTCCTTGTGAAGTCTTCTAACATCATGGTTAAAGCTAAAATTCACTATGCTATTAAAACCATAGCTCCTAGCTCCACCCATTGCTTATTGCATCCCCTGATATATTACATTCCGTTTATATTGACTCTTAAACGAATCCATGGATCAATTAAATTTACCTCGATGACTCAGAAGTTCGATGCATTTAAATGAGGCAATATCGCTTGCAAGTGTCCACCATCGGTGTATGCTGCCCCATTGATTTGGGGGCACCAAGGAATCTAATATATTTATTGTGCTACAAATATCAAAGTTAGTAGACAAGTGCACTGTATATTATATGCAAAACATTTAGCGGGGAACTAAGACATGCACTTTCTAGGTTTTATTATTCTAAAGGGTGACACTTTGAAAGAAAGTTAGAAGCTAGACACATGCAATCAGTTATTAAAAAAATAACTAATAGATGAAAATAAAAGAAATTAAGACATATGTTTATTGAGAAGATTAGACAACACTTTTAATAAAACGGAATGGGATTCGTTTATTTGATTGACACAAAATTATTATGAGAATAAACCTTTAAAAGTAGACGAATAACACTTAATATCTTGGCAAAATATGTCAATATATATATATATATACACACACACACTTAAAAAAAATAAGACGAGGATGGAGACGATGTGCTCTTGCATGTGAATGAAATGTTCCATATGAGCCGACAAAAGTTGGGAAAGGATGAGCGGTAATAATGACAGGAACGTGTTGACGAGAGATTGATAGAAAAAATTGATATATCATTTGTATACAATTGATCTGCCATATGAATCCTATCGAGACAAGGTGGATGAGTGGGAATTTAAAGGTTTTGTTTGGTGTTTTGTGGTTGACAATTGTTGAGGACAATGTTGGGATGTGAAATGAGTTAGTTCTTTCATTAGTGTGATTAATGAGGGACTCAACAATGTAGTGGACTCAATAACACTTGAAGATTGGAATATTCTTCTTTATGTTCTTCACTTTCTAGGAAAGTGGAAAGTTTTGTGAAGGTCAGTGACATTTGAAATTCGCAAATTAGTTAAATATTTTCAGATGAAATAATTTATGTTGTCAAAGGCGTTTAGTAACAACCCACAATTTTTATCACTGTAATTTCTACATATATTATATTAAATACTACTTTTTCACGGGAATTTTTTTGCTTTATTCTATTATGTAACATAGTTTACATTTCTAAAGTAAACGAGCTCACACAACTACCTATGCCAATTCTATCTACGTTTATATCAAGTAAACGCCTTAATATGTCAAGTCAATATTCTAATATCCTCTATATCATGTACGTTACAATTTTAAGTATATTTTTCATAACTTATTAATAAATGAACTTATCCGTGTAATGTTTATACCAAAACCCTAAATACATGTAATGTATACTTTCAAAATGATTATATAAGGCTTTATGATGCATTATGTACAAGTATTCCATAGCATAAATTAAAATTATTTTTCCTAATATCATGGTTAACTAACACCTTAAAGCTTAAAGTACAAGCCGATTGTGCATGATATTCAAATGAGCTCATTTTTCTCCAAATTCTACAAGGCAATTAGTACCACATTTCTAGCCTAGAGTACAAGACTTCTAAGCATAACATTTAAACATATCTTTTTCCTCAAAACACCATTCCACACTCGTCCTAAACCAAAACTCTAACCCGAAAACCTTAGCAAACCCGATACCACTTAAACTAGTTAATAATTATTAGATTCAAAATACTGATCCCGTGATAAAACATAAGGATCAGGGCAAGCCAGTAGGCTTTGGGCATAAGAAAAAAATACTAGGTTATAGTCCTATGTCTTGTGATCATTTTTCCGGTTGACTCGACCCGATTCAATGTTGGATGAATTAGTTATAGCCGAAATGGCAAAGGTGCGCAGATTCTACAAAACTGTAGTAAACGGCTATTATCTCTAGATTTTCGTATAGTAAACCCTAAATATGTAAAACTAAAAGTTGTAGAGGACTCAAATATCTAACCATGCTCACTGGTTTGAGCTTCATCGGAGTTACAGTTTGTAAATGGCAACCATTTTACCGAGACTAATATTGGCTGTCCAAAAACAACCATGCCCTTTCATTAAAAATTCAACCCTTGAGCCCCAAGCAAGACCCTTGGCCACCACTCTAAGTAGCTTGGCCTCTAATCCACTCCAAAAAATTGGCCATTACTTCTCTTCTATACTGTTAGCCTTAAAATATGTCGGCTAATACGGAATTACATTGTTTGATATTAGTCCGGACACGCAGGATGGGGGACTAGAATGTCAATTGTAGTAAGTAGAACGGTCCTGGGCTATATATATCCCCTCCATACTTCCATGGAGGGGTGAGGATTCATAATTTTGTAATAAGGTGTGTGTGTTTCTCTCTCTAGAACACACACATCTTCCCTTTTCTCTCACTAATAATATGGCTTTCTATTTGTTTAATCCTCCCCGACCTCCGGATCATTCTTGTTAGCTTGTGAATCTTTGGTATAACAATTGGTACCAGAGCTAACCGGGGGTGTATTGTATTCGTGTGTGTTGTGTTTGTGATTTTGTTGTGGTATTATTGAGCTTATTCGATTCGATCTAATAACATTTGGTATCATTCGCCTCGGGTGGGTTTAGTGTTTGTTATTTTTTTTGGAGTTTCGGCTTTATAAGCTTATTGGTTCGATTTAGTTCCTTGGCTTAATAGCGTGCCTTCGTGGTTCTTTCATGCGTTGCTAAGACATACGCAAGTTCAAAAGAAGATAAAAACGTCCAAAGTACTTGTTTGGATCGAACGTGCAACATACTTGTTTGGACCGAACGAGTGGTTTCTCATTAGATCGAACGAGTGGTTTTAGTTTGGACCGAACGAGGGACTTTTAGCTTGGACCGAACGAGTGGTGATCATATTTCGATCGATCGAGTGGTTTCTCATTGGACCGAACGAGTGATTTTAGTTTGGATCGAACGAGGGATTTTTAGCTTGGACCGAACGAGTTTCTTCTTGCTAGGACCGATCGAGTGTTTTCCTTCTCGGACCGATCGAGTTTACTTCTTCAAGGACCGAACGAGTATTCTCCTTTTTGACCAAACGAGTTGTTTTGTTTGAGGATCGAACTAAATTTCTTTTAGGACCGAACAAGCAATCATCGAACTAGTAATCCTTTTTGGGACCGAACGAGTCAACCGATCTAGTCGTTTTTTGCTGAATCGAACTAAACAACCGAACCAACGAACCGAACTAGCAAAGGACCGAACAACCAAATTTTATTTTTTTACGGTTTCTTCTTGATTTTGTAAAATCCCGTGAAAGATACAATTCTTTTCTCGGTTTAAGTCATAGAATTGTAAAATTCCAGACGTTGAAACGTTTTATTGATAACAAACAACAACAACAAAACATGATACATAACACTAAACGATCCGAATAAGATCACTACACGTCTCAAAAAACGGCTAAAAGATTTTGATTTTATGTCAAGGATTCACGAGTTGAATTTGGTATCCCTTTATTTGAGCTTGAAGTTGCATTTCTACGAGGCGTCTACTTATTTCATCATCGAGACTTCCTTCTATTTGCTACCCCTTTTCTTCAAACCCAATCTATCGTTTGACGACTTGCTTGAACGTATATAGTTATGATTGAGACTTGGATTATCTAGTTATACCCGATGTAAGGAGGTACATTGTAGTACTCACGGGTTATAGCTATCACTTAAAGGAGTTACATTGTAGTGCTCAGTGTCACACGCAGATGCCGATGTGGATAGTCTCAAGAGGTGTTGTACTTATTTTGGCTCTTAGTTGAGTGTATAGGGTACTTAGAGGCTTTCTTCTGCACCGTTCTTCAATCAACAACAGTGCAAGCTTAAGTAACAAATTTGGGGAATTCTACTTCATTTTCAAGTTTGGTATATCGGGTTTACTTCACCAAGTGGTCTCAGCAATAGCCGACAGAATACGAGGTTGGTAAGTTAGCCAGAGAGTAAAAGGTTGAAATGTGATCAGCAATTCTCACGGGATATTTAAAGCTAATGAACGTCAATGATACTTCACAGTCTTAGCAAAATCTTTCAAAGTTCTTCAATGTCTTTCATAACCTTTCAAGATTGTTGCTTATGACAAGAACTTCTCGTGTATATGGTCGTCCACGTCAATGATGCTTCCGAGAGCTCGAAACCATCATGGGGGAAAACGTGTACTTTGATGATATCAGGTCAACTTCCAGGGGGAAGTAGTTTATACTACTTCACTTAGTATGGTTTGTGAAGTATTCTGCATGCGTGAGAAGAAGTGTTGCTGATCTCTTGCATGTTCCCCCGAACGGATAATCATCAAGACCGAATGTCATGATACAGTATAGAAGCAGTATTAGATGGTGTGGTTGACTGTTTCTTCTACTAAATTCCGCTGTGCACTTTAAATGTCAATGTTAGAAGATCGTTCAAGCTACATCAACGTTTCAGATTTGCCAAAGATACGGATTTTGTTGGTTTGGGGGGGGGAAGATGATTCAGAAGAAACTTCGCCAAAAAAGGAGTCTATGAGAAAGCTTTTCAAGACATGCTGCATGAATGGGGGGAAAGTTAATCAAATCAGCCTTCTTCAATGGTTAAAGAAACAAGTCAAGCCCACAAAAGATCCATGCTGGAGTACAAGTTCAAGACTAGAATGAAAGTCGTCATCAGCAGCAATGGAAGCGCCTTGGATGTGTCATTATATTTTGTTGTATTTGTACTTGGTTAGGAACATTGTATAGTAATCCGTATGCTTCACATATTGGGGGAGAATTGTTAGCCTTAATAAATATGTCGGCTAATTACGAAATACATTCGTTTATATTAGCACGGACCGCAGGGACTAGAAATGGTAAAGTGTAGTATGTAGATCGGTCCAGGGCTTATATATCCCTCCATACTTCAATGGGAGAGGTGAGGATCATAATTTTTGTAATAAGGTGTGATGTGTTTTCTCTCTTATAGAACACACACATCTTCTCCTTTTCTCTCCACAATCATATGGCTTTGTCTATTTGTTTAAGCTTCCTCCGACCTCGGGGGCATCATTCTTGTTAAGCTTTGTGAATCTTTGGTATAACATTATTACTATAAATACACGCATTCCAACATTCATATCGTTTCTCCAATTACAAAATCAAAACAACTTCAAAATGTCATGATCATAACCAAGAAATAGAGAGAATAAAGGAAGAACTCAGCAAGTAGAAGCCAAGAAATAAGAGAAAATAGGTCCTTGATTCATCTCCAAAGAGTGTTCGACCCATTTCAAGTCATTCGACCCATTTCCACCATTTTTGACTCATTTCAAGTTCAAGTAAGCTCATAACTCGTTCAATAAACTCTTGCCTTGTTTTAAAACTTTCATAAGCTTTGTTAGATTCTATATAAACTCTTGTTTTAGCCCTTGAACCACAAACCCATGCGTTTTGGTTTTCCTTAAAACCAAAAAAAACGTGCCCATTTTGATCTTTCTTGTTAATAAGCTACTTTTGTAAGCTAATTAAGGCTCGTACAACTTATTTTTTTTAAACTGTATTGTAGCCTTATAGTAATAGCTATAACCTGAAAATACTTATATATTGAAAATATCAATGGTCATGGATTTTGAATTTGGAACTAAAATTGGAAATAATTTTTCATATCACTAAGGGTATATATTTATTAAATTTATGGAAATTATATTGTTTGGGTCTAAAATATCATTTTCCTAAAGTTAAAACTACAAGAGGCTATTTGCCAAATTTATGTTAGTGGTTTTAATATACTATATATATATATATATTTTTAAATCATATTTCATTATATATATATATATATATATATATATATATATATATTTATATACATATATATATATATATATATATTTATACATACCATATATTATTATTTATATATTATAATATATATACATAATAATATATATATATATACTTTATATGTATAAAGGATTAAACTCATAAAAGTAAAAAAATCAAGGGTATATATTGCCATTTTTGTATTCTTTAAAATATAAAATATTTTTGTATAAATTATAAAAATATATATAAATATTATAAGACTTGATTTTATTAAAACCTGACACATTTATCGTTATTAATCATCTATCGACGCATTATAAAACAATTACATATTTAACGTAATTTATCATCGACTAGCTTTTGAAGAAACTTAAAATCTTATCGTATCACGTTACTAGGGAATTTCATGTAAGGGGTTTTATTTGAGTATACGTTGTGATGAGTTTGCTGGATTTATGATTTTATATTGTGGTCATAGCTCCTAATACGTGTATTGCATGACCTCTGAATTATGATAGCCCGAACAGTGGTACAAAATTTCATAAATTAATAAATCAATGTAAAGGATGTATGTTAAAACTTTATAAGTTTTAGAACTTAACAAATCACACTAAGAATTGAACATTTACCTCTGGTTTACGTGACGAGGCAGTTACTTTCATTTATTATACTTTTGTCATCAATAAATTTTTTCCCTGTTTATGGTGAGTTCGTTTAGCCTCACTTTTAATTCTTTTGACTCCCCCCCCCCCCCCCCCCACCTTTATAAACCGCGAGGGGGGATAAATGCCTTAAAACCATGAATGCAAGTTTTTTTCAAACTGGTATGCTATCAGATTATTATTGACAAAGTACCATTCCGTGCCCACTATTTCCATATCATGAAACATTTATAATTGCGAGTAACGCAAATATTGTGGATAGATCTATTGGGGGTGACGATCCGTTGGTATACCCGTTCTCTGGTGGTAACCAAACACACTATATTTGACTTAATGGGCAACCTTGGCAAGTTACCTTTCCACAGGTACATTTGTTCCTCAACCAATGTCACTACGGTGATTTCCATGTTAACGTATTGATGTCATGAGCTTAGGGCAATAATACTGTTTTCTATGATAATTGTACTCATTGCAATTACTACTATCTATGGGTGTATAACAACGTAACCCACTGTCTATGATAACTTTTATTCAACTATTTATCATAAGCCTATGAATTTCACTCAACCATTGTGTTGACCTTTTTAGCTTGTTTATCTTAGGTAATTGAGCTAATTATGGCATGAAGTGGCACGGACTTGAAGATGGCTAAATTGTTATCATTCAAACTTTATGTTTCTAGATTTTAAGACCTCCTTTTGTAAAAACTCCAATGAATAAATAAATGATAATAAAATTTTCCAAAACGTCTCTTTATGAGTCGTTTTCTATGATTATGTCTGTTGATTCCACTAAAAGTATAATACCCAGAATTGCTTTCGCTGCATTAGTCAAAATGGGGGTGTTACATATTGGTATCAGAGCTCATGGTTATAGAGAACAAGGGTAAAAACTAAACTATAACTACTTTTTTTTCATCCAAGAAAGTCCTCCGTGCCACTGCAGTTTCCAGAATAGTATGTGTAAGAAATTTCCATGGCAGATAATACACTACTATTATATTATATATAAATATTTTATGTTATTTCCACTGGGTTGTTATATAGTCATGTCTTCCCCCCAACCTATAATTATCAAATCTGATTCTGATGTTGAGGATACGTTTTCCTCTACACACTCTCCTGACTATATCCCGGCTTTATCGGACTTTTTCCCAGCTCACCGGGAAACACCTCTCCTAACTTTTTAGATGATTTAACTAAAGGATCTTTTAGCCTCACTAGACCTCTCACCTTTTTATGATGACCCATATATGAAGGTCATGCAAGCATATGATGCTACTGATAATGAATTACCACAAGTTCCTATTGCTCCACTGAATATTTTTCCTTCATCTCCAGTATTATTACTATCACCAATGTTTGATTCCTAAGATTTCTTTCCTCCCGAGAAGATTTCACCACCTAAAGATACTGAGACACCTGTTGAATCACCCATTCTAATATCTCCATCTTCATCAGTAGAATCTTCATCACCGGTTAGGTCAACTACACCACCACCAGACTATTTCTTTGATAAATCTATCTTAGATAACTCATTATGGATCATATACCGAAAACTACTGGGAAGTAAACCAGTCCCAAGAAAACCTAATGAGTCACATGCTTGTTAGAGTGTTCATCTTTAGAATTCTTAGATTCTAAAATTTTCCGTTATATCTTGCAATGTAATATCAAAGAATGATCACAAGTCTTTATATTATAATTTTCATACCTTAACTTGTGATATGACTATATCGTTTTATGGATTCTTATTATGTGTTGTCTTGTATATGTTGATAGACGCATCCCAAGCGAACATCAATATCTGTAGCACCATCTATGACTTAGGCTGCCATCCGGCAACTAGTTGCTGATAGTATTGCTGTTGCTCTGGAAGCACAAGCTGCAACTATGGCAAGTACTGACAATCTAAATAGGAATACTGGACCAAGAGAAACTCTTGTAGCAAGAAAATGTACTTACAAAAGAGTTTATGAGTTGCCAACCTTTCTACTTAAATGGTACGGAATGAGCTGTTGGTCTCATTCGTTGGTTTGAACGAACTAAATCGGTATTTTCTCGTAGAAACTATACCGAGGACTGCAAAGTGAAATTTGCTACTGGTACTCTCACCGAGGATGCCTTGTCCTGGTGGAATTCCTATGCCAAACCTATTGGAATAGAGCAAGTTGACAAGATAGCCTGGACTGAATTTAAAAGGCTCTTGACCAATAAGTATTGCCCTCGAACTGAAGTCAAGAAAATGGAAGACGAATTTTACAACTTGTTTGTGAAAGGAAATGATCTCAAGACTTATGCTAGAAGATTCCATAAATTAGCAGTCTTATGTCCAAATATTGGTACCAATCAGTGGAGAACAATTGTTATGGAGCTTCATCGGGTGGATTACCATCAGAAGTATTGAAGGAAATGTTACCGCTTCAAAGCCTCAAACTTTGGAGGAAGCCATTACCATAACCCAGAGGTTAATGGATCAGGTAACAAAGCACGATGCTGAGCAAGGAACCAATGATCACACAACTACCCCAATAATCATGACAACAACAACAACCCCAATAATCATGACAACAATAACTACCTCAATGATCGCAACAACAACTACCAAAATAACCGTAACAACAACAATAACAACCGTAACAATGATTACCACCAGCAGCAAAATGGAAGGCAAGAAACCTTCAGGACTTATGGAAATCAAAATTTTATAAAATTTTCTTTTTTTTATTTTTTTTTTAATTATTTTATATCTAATAAAAAAAAAAAATTATATGGATATAAGCGGACTCTTCCCCTGTGTTGGAAGTGATAATCCTGCATAATCATGGATCATTGCACTATCAGGTGTCAGAATTGTAACAAAGTAGGCCATCAGACCAGAAACTGTAGAAGCTAAGAACTTCTGTTTCCAAATATCACTCTATCACTCAACTAAATCTCGGGACGAGATTTCTGTAAGGTTGGGGGAATGTAACAACCCATAATTTTCATCACTGTAATTTCCACTTATATTATATTAAATACTACTTTTTCACGAGAAATTTTTTGCTTTATTCCATTATGTAACATAGTTTACATTTCTAAAGTAAACGAGCTCACGCAACTACCTATGCCAATTCTATCTACGTTTATATCAAGTAAACGCCTTAATATGTCAAGTCAATATTCTAATATCCTCTATATCATGTACGTTATCTATTTAACGTAATTTTCATAACATTATTACTAAATGAACTTTATCCGTTAACGTTTATACCAAAACCCTAACTACATGTAATGTATACATACAAAACGAATATACAAGCTTATGATGCATATGTACAAGTATTCCTAAGCATAAATTCAAATATGTTTTCCCTCCTAAATCATGGTACAACACCTTAAAGCTTAAAGTACAAGCCGATTGTGCATGATATTTAAATGAGCTCATTTCCCTCCAAATTCTACAAGGCATTTAGTACCACCTTTCTAGCCCAGAGTACAAATCTTCTAAGCACAACATTTAAACATATTTTTTTCTCCAAACACCATTCCACACTCGTCCTAAACCAAAACCCTAACCCGAAAACCCTTGCAAACCCGATACCACTTAAACTAGTTCATAATTATAGATTCAAAATCTGATCCGTGATAAAACATAAGATCTAGGCAAAATCAGTAGGCTTTGGGTATTAAGCAAAAATACTAGGTTATAGCCCTATTCCTTGTGATCATTTTGCCGGTTGACTCGACCCGATTCAATGTAGGATGAATTAGTTATAGCCGAAATGGCAAATGTGCGCAGATTCTGCACACCTGTAGTAAACGGCTATTATCTCTAGATTTTTGTATACTAACCACTAAATATGTAAAACTAAAAGTTGTAGAGGACTCAAATATCTAATCATGCTCACTGGTTTGAGCTTCATCGGAGTTACAGTTTGTAAATGGCAACCATTTTACCGAGACTAATATTGGCTGTCCAAAAACAATCATGCCCTTTCATTAAAAATTCGACCTTCAACCCCAAGCAAGACCCTTGGCCACCACTCAAGACCCTTGGGCACCACTCCAACATCTTGGCCACCACTCCAAGTAGCTTAGCCACTACTCCATTCCAAAAACTTGGCCATTACTTCTCTTCTACACTATAAATACACGCATACATACATTCATTCATCATTCACCATTCAAACTCAAAACAACTTCAAAATGATGATCTAACCAAGCCATAAAAGAGAAGAAAGGAAGAACTCAGCAAGTAGAAGCCAAAAAATAAGAGAAAAAGGTCCTTGATTCATCTCCAAAGAGTGTTCGACCCATTTCAAGTCATTCGACCCATTTCCACTATTTTCGACTCATTTCAAGTTCAAGTAAGCTCATAACTCGTTCATTAAACTCTTGCCTTGTTTTAAAACTTTCATAAGCTTTGTTAGATCCTATGTAAACTCTTGTTTAAGCCCTTGAACCACAAAACACTGTTTCTGAGTTTTGGTTTTTCCTAACCATACGTGCCATTTTGATCTTTCTAGTTCATAAGCTCTTTTGATAAGCTATAAGCTCGTAAAACTTATTTATTCTAACTTATTTTAGCTTATAGTAAATAGCTATAGCCTCGAAAAATTCATTCATATTTTAAAAAAATATCAAGATTATGAATTTTGGACTAAAATTGCAAATATTTTCATGCACAAGGGTATATATTGTAATAGCTGAAATTATATAGTTTTGTGCGTCTCTATTGGAGTCAAAAATATCTTTTTCTAAGTTAGACTTCAAAGGGATATTTTGCAAAAATTTTAAGTCAAGGGTTTAATATAATTTATATATATTATATATATATATATTTATATTATATATATATATATTTATATATATATAACTCTATATATAAAGGATTTTAATCTTATAAAAGTATAAAAATTTAAGGGGTATATATGGCAATTTTTGTATTTTAAAAAATAAAATGTAATATTTTTGATTATAAATTATAAAATATATATTTAATATTAAGACTTGATTTTATTAATACCGACATTTTTGTAGTCTTTTATATCATCTATCGACAGCAGTATAAAACAATTAATATTTAACGTTATGCGTATCATCAACTAGCTTTGAAGAAACTTAAAATCTTAATCGCTATCCGTTACATACGGAGTTTCGATTTGAGGGTGTTTCATTTGAGTATTCGTTTTGATGAGTTTTTTGGATTTACGATTTAAAGTGTTCTAACTCCTCAAACGTTTGCTGCATGACCACTAAATTATGATAGCCCGAACAGTGATACAATATTTTCATAAATTAATAAATCAAAGTATGATGTATGTTAAACTTTATAAAGTTTTGAAACATAAAAATCACACTTAATACTTGACATATTACCATCTGGTTACGTTTGACGATAAGGTCGTTACTTTCATCTTCATATACTTCCGCCATCAATCAGATTTTCCTGTTAAGGTGAGTTTGTAGCCTCGCTTTTAAATCTTTGAATAATTTTTATAACCGCGAGGGGGTACATGCTTATAACCATGAATGCAAGTGTTTTTCATCTCTAATGCTATCCAAATATTTATTATTGCCTCCTAAAGTATTTTTCAATTGAACTTGTCTTGTTTTGTTCTTCATGCAATATATGTTGGATTTTTGTTTTGGACATTGTCATAACACGCTTTGGATTTTGAAGTTTATTGAATGTCATTTTTAGTTTTCTCTATTTTGACGCCTTGTGTTGTGATGATGCCTATTGATCATGCCTTGCGATTTTGCCTTGGCAGGGTGTGACAATTAATATATATAATAAATATATACTTATATTATTATATATACTAATAGAATGATATCTAAATGTATATGTGTGTGACCCCGTATGCTCACGTATATTTAGCCATATAAATATCCGTATGACATGAGCACATCCCAACAATTCCCACTTGCGAATGTCATTTTCATAGAATATAACATACTAACATTGGTGAATAGTCTAGGAGCATCATCAATGCTCCCAGAAATACCTAAGTACGGTTTCAATAAATATCTAAGCCTTCAATGGTTAAAGTAAATTCATCCTTTTGTTTTAGATACAATGTTAAATATGGATATGGATCAAAAGTCATTCCATAGTTTAATGATTTTGTTTCTCGTTTCTGTATTGATCTAGATTACCAATGTAAAAAGAATCATCTTAACTACACTTTTGGCACGGCCATGCACACATCTGATCAACCCAACAAGGGGCCTAGTAAGTATCTAACTCCCAAAACATGTGGAGGAACAAATTCTATTTTGACTACAAGTGTCAGTCATGTACTTTAAAACATTTCTAAAAGTAGCATTTATAACTACCTTATTCAGCATAGCAGTTGAATAGAATCAAGAAATGCCATTCATACACACAAGACCTTCTTGCATCTCAAGTCTGAGGATAAACAAACTTTCACCATGTGTGCAACTCACTCAATGACGCCGATCTATAAAATGGTCTACACTAGGTGGGGTATCCAATATTCAATCACATTGAATAATATGTGAAGTTGGTAGAATCATCTTTACATATTTAATAGAACATAATGAAACACTCAGATTTGTCTTATCTTAACAATATTCCTATATTGTTAACTGACAATGGACATAGTTTAGAATAAATAAATTTATTCAAGGATTTAAACATGCAAATATAGACTACAATAGTATAAATGAAAATGATCATACCACGTATGTCAATTCATTATTTCATACAACTACTTATAGTTCCATTATCTAAATACCAAATAAGATGAATGCATGATGATCCTAGTTGAATACTAATGTCTTATTCACAACAATCACAATTGGTGATAAGGCATAGATTTCATGAACAAATCAACTAGGTTATGATATTTTGGAACTTTAAGAATACTTATTTCAAAAAATCATGAATCAAGAAGTTCTTTGAATAATATGATGATTGTTATTTTGTAAGTGTGCACTCACTTATAAGTATTACTTATATGAGACTAGTCACATTACATTCTATAAGACGTATAACATACGCAAAATATCTTAATGGAGACAGTCATCTTAACAGTTTTCCAAACCGTAAAGCATTCATATTCTTTTAATGTATTTATGCAACAATTCTTTTAAACCAAGCATGTACAGTCAACAATTTTATCATTTAAGATGAAAAACTTGCCTCGACTAAGATTTAGTATCATCTCAATTAAAATAAAGCACTAGTGTATACAAACAACACTATGCTAAAATCCCATAAATTCTGAACATTTTTTTAATAATGTTTGGATATCACGCAAACTCAAGGTTTGTTGATTACGATGATTTACTATGATTATAACAATGTATATCCATAGTTTTGTCATTTAGGAATTAATTCCTAATCTAAACATTAATCATAATGTTCTTTTTAATATATTTCAATTAGATTCCAATGTTTTCAAATCATCTTACACTCATGAAAATCATACAACCAATCCCATATACAATATGATGTAAATAATGAATCCTTTAGTAGGACTTAAGGTTTCCATTCATGCGTTTAATCTCACCAAGTGAGACAGATCATTAAGTTTCACTCAATGATGTTTCATATTGCATTCAGACTTAATTCACCATATATGTTTAAAAAGATATTATTACAAGGTTACATGTTTCATTTCCTAAAATACTTACAAGAAACTTTATTTTAATCTAAGGGATAAAATCTTACTTAGATGAAAAATTATTTTTAACATGTTCAATAACATATTCAATTTTAGAAGAATAAAACAAAATACTCCCACTAGATTTCAGATGTACTCATGAGCTATCTTATTTTTAATCAAAAAACAAATCCAACAAGTGATTGATTTAACAATTAAACTTAAGATTATGCTCATTAGATGCATGCTTTTAATCCAAACTTAGATTCTTGCATATATTTGTATACTTGCAAAGATTATATTCGAGTAATAAAACCTCATTTGATTACATATATTCCTTGCAAGGTAATCATTCGATAAAGAGTTCTTGAAATTCAGTTTGTCATATTTCTTTCAAAGAAAACAAGTATGATAATTTAATCATCTTTATATATTTAAAGTTCGTAAATGAAGAAGTTTTAATCATAGTCAGTTTATTGAGTATGAGTAAACACTTATGTCATTTGACGTGCAATAAATATGTATACAATATTGTCCATATGAGTCTTCTCTTAAAGGAAACTCATTTAAACCTTATTGTCTAATTGATAGGGTAAAGATCAATAAAATTCTGTTAGATATTAGAAAAAGTCTCGGTCACCCCGTGTATTTTACTGTTTATTGTAGCTCGTAGTTAATCGTTTAATGTATTACATTCGGTAATGGGTCGGGTATTAAACCCAATGTGTAAGCCGTGACCAAGGCCATTAGGCCGGTTTTGTAAGCAACTATATAAGCCTTTTTCATGCCTTGGAATAGGTGGTTAGTCATTTTAAACAGGTTCACTTTCTCTCACTATAAAGCTTTTCTCTCTCACTCTCTCTCTCTAGATTTGGCTAATCCATCTATCTTCCATTGTGTTATGATTTCCAATATCCTACAATTGGTATCAGAGCTCATGGGATGATTAAATCATTTGTGTGTGCGTTTTAGTGCTTGGTTTAGATCAAAAGTTGAGTTTTATGAGGTTTTAGCTCTTGTTCTTGAGTTTCATTGATTTTTATGTTTCTTGTGTTAAATTTCATGTTTTTGTAGTTGCTATAACCTTCTAGTACTCATTTTTGCAAAAGAATCCAAGTCAAAACGTTCAAAAGGGTGATTTTTAGGTGTTTTAAGGTGTAAAAGTACGTAGTTCATTGTAGCGGTTTGGTATTCTGCTTGTAGTGTATCGTAGCGGTTTGGTTTACTGTTCTGGAGATTTGTCAGGAAAGTACATTGTTTTGGAGGTTTGTCAGATCGTACACTGTGCTAGCGGTTTGTCGTTTCTGACAGCGGTTTGTCTCATTAGGCAGAGGTTTGTCAGTAGCGGTTTGTCGTCTAGTGTAGCGGTTTACTACTAGCAGCAATGTCGGTAATCATTAGCGGTTGTCGTAGCCGGTTTTGTACAGGTTTTGAAGGACTTTTTCTCATAGCGATTTGGAAACCAAAAACCTCTGCCAATACCATTTTTCTTGGTCAGTGGTTTGTGTTTTTTCTTTTTCTTCATTAGCGGTTTACCATTTCTTTTAGTAGCGGTTTGGCAGAGTAGTAACTTCGTAGCGGTTTATCATTAGTAGCGGTTATAAGTACAGTTGGTTCAGGTTTATTGAGAATTATTTCTCAGGTGGAGATCGTTTGCGAACTCATTAACTCTGTCCATATTTTCTCTTCGTGGTAGGTTTGTATTTATTCTCATAGCGGTTCGTTTTTTTTTTTTGGGACAGTAGTGGTTTGATTCGTAGCGGTTGTGTTGGACAGTAGCGCTTGGCACTATTTGTATGATATTCGGACTATTTTCAAATTAACAAACGTAACAAACCTCAAAACAACGGAAACACTTAAACAAACATCACCACTTTTTTTCATACATTCACTAAATCAGTGTTGTCGATCAATTGAAATCATTTCACTATCAATTTAGTAGGGACTAAATCTTTCTGAAAGATATTTAATGTGCGGGTTCCGATTACCATGACCACCATTGATGGATAGGACTGACTTTGGCATATGGCAACAACGTATTTCGATTGTATTGTCAGGGTATAAAGGATGGGTGAAACATCCTGAAGTCAATTGGATGAGGACCATTTTAGATGGGAAAATTTCGGAAAATCATTGTGAAGAGGGAATTGGAAGTTAACCTACATCTAGGTCTTTAGAAACGAGCTGGGAGTCTATTTCTGACCTTTCAACCTGAAGTTAAAGGAACAGACTATAAACGCTGACTTCCGGGCAACAAACATCTACTTCAAGGTTACCAAAAGAATCTTACACATTTCAATCATTACACTGATGCAAAAGGACATTTTGGGATAATGTAAAGATGCTCCTAGAGGTTTTGAATTAACCAAGAAGACCATGAATCGCAACTGTTTGATGATTTGAACAACTTCCTTCGAACAAAAGGAAGAATCCATTCACCAACTACTATGTTTGGTTTGCCTAAAACTCATCAAATGACTGGGGACATCAAGATGGACATGTTCCATGGAATGCAGTTGAACTCAATGTTTATTAATAAACATGTTGCCTGATATGTGGTTAGATTTATTGTAACATGAGATCGAATCATCCATAACCCAAAAGGCAATCAATCCACATAGTAAGAGTGGGTTTAACAGTATTATTACTATAGGTAAGTGAAAATAGGGCTTGAAGTTTTTATAGTTTATGTATGTTATCGAGTTGCAGTGTTAAAAATGTGAAGTGAAATATGTGAAGTGAGTGAAAACACGAGGGGAGGGGCTAGGGGTGCCCATCGACAGTACCGGTAAGTTGATAGTTGAATGAAAAGTGAGTTGAAAATATAGTTGATTAAGTGAGGCTAGTGAAAAGGTGATGATTCAAGAAGAGGAAAATGAACCAGAGGCTTGTGGGGGACTCCAACAACTATGATCAGTTGTATGGTTATCTAAAGCAAAACTAGAGGTAACATGCCAATAGAACAAACTGATGTTAGATCGATTCACTCAAAAACACAATATATTGATCCTCTCGCCTTGATGTCTAATGTTTTCTGAACTTCAGAAGTGTAGTTACTATTCACAATCATCTTTCAACTCCACCATTCCCCATTTATATGCTCAACCACACTTTGCTGACAAACCCACCAACTTGATTCAGGACTCTTTCCAATGGATAAGTTAATTGAGAACTTAACCAACACACTTGCCCTACTCAACGATTCATTACAAACTACCTTCCTCAAAACTAAACAAATAAACTTGGAACTTCATCAAATACAAGGAACCAAGCCACAGTTCAAGACGGCAGGGTTGTTGTTCAAAATATTCAAGGTCGCAAGAATAGACGTCAGGGGAACAATGCAAGGGGTATAGGTGCAGCTGGTTATGATGGAGCTCATAACAGAGTTGGGAATGCAAATCCCAGTCAAGCAAGGCAGATTAAGTGTTACAACTTGCAAACGGTATAGGGCACCATAGCAGGAACTGCACTCAATCCCAAAAGCGACTTTAAATCAGGAATACTTTCAAAGACAAGATGTTGTTGATGGGCAAGGCTCTAGGGGAAACATAGGGTTCGGCATTGGGATGAAGAGTTGTCTATGTTTATTGCAGGTGGACATAACAATGTTGTTGATTAAAGATTAGGTGGATGAGACAACCATCATCAAGATTTTTTAACACTTAAATGTGGATAATGTTGTTTTCAATCTGATGATTGTGTATGGACATTTGACTTGATTTTTGATGAGGCTCCTCTGTTTACAGACTTATGTTTCAGGCAAATCTCTCTCGCCAGATCCCTATTTTATGATGAAGCCAGTTACGTTCATATGATTCGTACATCCTATTCATGAGGGTACCAGCATCATGACAACTATCAGGATGCTATTTGCGATCATCATGAAGTACACGAGATGCTTGGACAGTGTACAAACCAAAACTATGTTGTTGACTCAATAATGATTATGCGAGTAGGATAGTAATATGATTCAGTTGATCAGTATGTATAGGGAACAAACGCAGTGTCCGTTGTACAAAGTAATGTATCTTCTATGCCAAATGATGCTTATATGATGATAATTAATCAAATGCATGAACATACAGCCCAAAGTGTTTCTGCGAATAGGCATGACAAAGTAGTTAATGCAATATTGACCGCTGAACTTGCAACAAATAAAGAACAAGTTGAACTGTATGAGAGACGGGCCAAGTTTGAATTAACTGAAAAGACAACAAAAATATTGAGGAACAATTAAGAAATAGTTATCACTTTTCCAGTTAATATTAAGGAAGAAAAATTTGAAAAAGGGAACTTTTTTCCCCCCAAATTCTGTAATAAATACATCTTACCTCTACCATTAACCATTAACAAAGGTCAAGTTTTTTAGAATAGAAGATGTTACATTTTTATTTCTTTGAAAAAAGGATTTTAAACCAAAAATAAAAAATTAAAAAACACCTTAAAAAGGAATTTTTTGAATTGAAAAGCTTTAAATGAAATGGTTCTCGAGGGTAAATTATACACACAAGGGACCAGTTTCTTCAAATAATTTCACATGCTGTGTTGTAAACCAACAATCCCTATTACAAGGAACAGAAAAATGGTAGCTATTGGCTACAAGAAAAACCCATTATGTCTCACCGTTGCAAAGCCAAGTTCAACTGCTTCTAGATAATGGGGATGAAATTATTAAAACGAATCATGGGTCCGGGCTATAGTTGCACAACTCAGAGGATACCCTAAGATAGCTGAAAATTTCACTAGCAGAAGATGATGTTTAAAAATGAAAGAACCAAGTGTGTGGAAAAGAGGTTAAGATTAACACAACATGATTACTCGAAAGATGATTATTTAGCGACCTTTTTACTACCACAGAAAAATTGACCCTGAGAAATATTTTGTCCAAGGATCTTCATCAAGATTGAAAGCAGAAGCTCTTAAAAGGAGAACCACAGCTTCTAGACAATCAAGCGTTGGATTTGATGGTTCGTCTCATCCAAATACACCCGCCAATGCTTGTCCCTAGGGTGCTTCCTATAAAAAGTCAAATGAAAATTAATATTTTTACACTTATACAGCTTCTTTTGAACCCCCTGAAAAAACAAAACTGTTAAAAAGAGGAATTCCCCCAAACGGGGATCACTGGAAGGGGGAAAGAGGGTTTTGAAAAACCAAAGGGGGATGCTATCTCACCGATGTCCCATTTCATTTTCAAAAACACTTAAAAAATGCCATTTTTGAAGGGATTCAAAGGCTCTCACTAAAGAAATTAAAGTAAATGAGAAGAAAATTTTTGAAGTGTTGGAAGCGGAGGTAGTCTATCAATTTACCAAAATGTTGGTTGTAAATAGGAATGCATTGGTGAGATTGTGCGAAAAATATTCTCATGCTATTTTGATAATTTAATTGCTGATTGCTTGTCAAAGAAGTGTTTTACTTATATTGCACAAAATTCTGAAGCTGACTGTATCTAGATCTTTACTTGAAATTGCATGATGCCCACACTTGTTGTTCAAAGACAAGTTGTCTGGGAAAACTTGAGCAGGAGCTTTTTCTAAATTGGTGATAAGGTTCAAAATAGATGATCAAACTAAAAATTTTTTTTTTTTTTAGTAAAAAAAAAAAATTCCAATCTTGAGGTCAATCACTTATATTTACAGTTAAAGTATCAAAACCTTAAAGAACGTTTTGGAAACAACACATCTCCACCCACTAGAGATGCTCCTGATTTTGACTCAGTCTTTGTTATCAAAAAAATGAAAGCTTCCATTCAAGTAAAGGACAGGACACGCAGCAAAAAACTTAAGATTGAAAAAATCTTTTAATTTAAAAAGAAGACCCGTAGTAAAAGCAGACCGTACTCTGATTTCAGGGCTTTTAGATTTTCAGATTCACTCATTAACTGGGAAAAATCATGTTCTTTCAAAAAACAAATAATTGAGCTCTTTAAGGATGAGAATGGCAAAAAGTTCAAGTTAGCATTACAAGGAATTGTATGATTCTATTAAGATCACGCGTGCTAAACATATCAAACAAACAACTGCCTTGTTAACTGAAACTAAGAATCTGAAAGCCCAAATACATGAAAATCTAAAATGCATCACTATGAATTCTATAAAACCTAGAGTTCTGTACCCAAACCGGTAGGTTTGATTTAGAATGTTGAACTATCTCCCCTACAAGAAGTGTTGATTTTCCTACTCAATCCTTGATCGATTCCTTAGCTTGTCTAAGGTTAAATTACTTTGGATAAATCCAAAATAACTTGTTGTAGAATCTTTGTATGTATACTAAAGTGTATATGGAATCTACACCTTAATATCTAGAAGTATTATGAATAAAACAGTAAACTATGATGCAGTAGAATAAATAATGAATATAACCAAACGCTCCATTATTATTAGATCAATAATACAAGTACTCTTCACTAGTACTAGGGTTTTACAACATTGAAGCTTTTCTAAATCGACTTGACAACAATGAAAACTTGTATATCAACTAATGCCTTAGAGCCTCCTTTTATAGACTAAGGAGTCCTAGTCGGCTTACAACATATACTAAAGATAAACATAAACTTATAGAATATTTTGATACAATCTATTCTATAATTATCTTCTAATCTTCATCTCCAAGTAATCCTTATCTTCTAGCAATCCTTATCTTTTGACATCTCTGACTTCCTTCTAGCAGTATTAAGTTAGTACTGGCAGTACTAACTTTCTTTTGGCAGCACTAACTTTCTTCTAGCAGTACTAACCAGTTAGTACTAGTAGTTATATGTTGAGCAGTACTAAGTTCTTGAACTAGAAGTTGAAGATTTATTCCCAACAATCCTCCCCTAAACTTATGATTTACCTTTAAATCTCAAGTAGAAACCTAAAGCAAGTTATCGCAAGTTAGAGAAACCCACAAGCAAAAGTGATTACATTGTTGGTCATCAAGGAGACCTATGGGCAGAATATCACTTTTAGGAAGAACAGTGCCCTTAACTAGGCTCACTAAAATTAAAGTAGTATCTGCTAACAAACCAAGACTCAATCCATTATTAATGGCTAAACCAACATTAAACCCACAAAAATTAGTGGAGTCCAACATTCCAAATTTCCCAAACTCGTCCAATTTTCATCTGTTTTTCAAATGCAGGTCGTACAGATCGACTTTTGGTATTTGGATTCAGGCTCTCAAAACATAATGTCGGGTGATCGCATTACAGCTCAGGATTTTCATGAAAAAGTTCACGGACAGTTAGATTCAGGAATGACCACTTTTGTGCTATTATGGGGTTATGGAGATTATGAGATTGGATGACCATGTAAACCTCCAGTGTATACATATGGAAAAGGACCAATGACACAATTCTGTTCTCCTATCGAACAATTTTGCGACTCTGATCTGGAAGTTTCATTCCAAGAAACATTTCATTGTTATGTTCAAGATACTGATGATTTAAATAATTAAATGTTCTCACGGTTCTAATTTGTACTCTATCTCGTTGAAGACATGATGAAGTCCTCCTCCTATTTTGCTTGTTTTTTAAAAGGCATCTAAGAATAAATCAGGTTATGTCATCAGTCATTTAAACCTACTTGAACTTCGTTACAATTAATGACCTTAGCTAGAAAGGACTTAGTCAGAGGTCGTTACCAAGATTTGACTGTTTGAAAAGATCATCTTAGGCTCTACATGTCAACTAGAAAGATCAAAATCAACAACAAAACCCAAACCAAAACACCAACTTGGATCTTAATACCCTTCATATAGATTTATGTGGACTGATGCGAGAGCAAAACAATTAATGGTGAATAATACATCTAGTCAATACGTTTGATGATTATTCTCGGTTTAATTGGGTTAAAGTTTTTTATAAGATCGAAAGATGAAAACTCAGAGGTCCGTCATCAAATTTCTAAAGCAAATGCAAGAGTCGGTCCTCAACAAAACAGATAATATACATCCCGTACTGATAATGGGCACAAATTTGGTCAATAAAGAACTTGACTTTATATTAAGAACTTGTCGCATTTTTCAAACCAAAAACAGTTTCCAAGGACTCACAGCAGAACGCGTTGTCGAAAGAAATGGAACTGCACTCCTTGTAGATGGCCGCTAAGACAATGCTGATATTATCTAAGGCTCCGAAGTTTTTAATGGGCATAATCTTGTGGCTATTGGGTTTTTTACATACCCAAAACCGAGTCCCTCATTCACACTCTCCATAACAAAACCCCATATGAGCTGGTGCATGATAAGAAGTCTGATCTTACCTTTTTCCATGTCTTTGATGCTCTTTGTTACCCTACAAATGACAGCGAAGATCTTGGAAAATTAAAACCAGCAACTAATATTGGAATATTCGTTGGTTATGCACCTAGAAAGAAAGGGTATAGAATCTACAACAAAAGAACCCGACGAATTATGGAAACTATTCAAGTTCAATTCGATGAGCTGACTTAGCATAATGCTCCTGTGCACACAGTACAGGACCCGCTTCTCTTATCTGACTCATGTGACATACAAGTTTAGGGTCGTTACCAAATCCTGTTCCTGCAGCAACCTTATGGAACCACCCCACAAATAAAGAATTGAGATTTTATTTCAACCAATGTTCGATGAATACCTGGAACCACTCGTGTTGAAAGACCGGAGGTCCCTTTCCTACTCCAGCATTTTTCAGTTTCACAGTCTCTTCCAGCCGGTACAAAAGAAGACCCTTCATCTACTAACCATTGATCAAGATGCAACCTTCACCAAGTCATTTCACTCATCAATCTTCGGCATTACACAATCGTCCAAGTAACATCAAGGCGTTGCAGCTGAATCTACTCTCATGGAAAACAATCCTTTTGCTCCTGTTAAGAATGATCTCTTTATAAACGTATTTGCTCCGAAACCTAGTTTTGAAGCATCATCATCTGGGGATCTTAGTTTAGCAAAATCTCCTTATGTCACTTAAACACTCTAAAAGAATTACCAGATTCAAACATCTCAAGGAAATGGAGTAAAGATCACCCGCTGGAATAATATTATTGGTAAACCCCTCTCAGAGCCGGTTTCCACAGAAAACAACTGGCAACCGATGGCCTTTGTGCTTGTATAACTCGTACTATCATAAAGTCAACCAAAGAATTTCAAAAATCCATACTAACTGGAAGATGTGCTGGTTCAAGCTGATGCAAAGATGAGATTCACGAACTTGATCAACTTTAAGTATAGGAATTAGTACATCAACTAAACTATGTCATGATTATAGCTCTCAAGTAGATTTACAAAGTTAAGCTTGATGAGTACGGTGATGTTTTGAAGAACAAGGCTAGGTTGGTAGCCAAGGGATATCGACAAGAGGAGGGTATTGATTTCAAGGAATCATTTGCACCGGTTGCACGTATTAAGGTTATTTGATTCATCATCACCAATGTCGCCAGTAAAAACATGACCATCTATCAAATGGATGTCAAGACAACATTCCTTAATGGAGAGTTGAAGGAAGAAGTCTATGTTAGTCAACCAGAGGGTTTTGTTGATCCAGACCATCCGACACACGTTTATTGTCTAAAGAAGGCTTGTAAACGTTTAAACATCAAGCTCCTCGGGTGTAGGTATGAAATACCTTGTCACGATTTTCTTTGAACAACACCTTTTCAAGGGGGCAATAGATCCAACATTATCACCTCGAAACAGGCAAACATATTATTCTTGTTCAAATATATGTAGATGATATCATATTTGCCTCGACCGACCCTAAAGCGTGTGACATATTTTCCAATGAGATAAGTTCTAAATTTAAAATGTAAATGATGGGACAAATGTCTTTTTTCTGAGGTTTACAAGTTTCTCCAAATCCCGGAGGCATTTTTATTAATCAATCAAAATTTGCTCTTGAAATATTAAAGAAATTTGGGATGGATTTGTGTGACCCTGTTGATACACCCATGGTGGATCGACTTAAACTGGATGAGGACCCACTAGGGATTCCAGTTGACCAAACTCGATTTCGTAGTATGGTCGGCTCCCTAATGTACCTCACTGGCAGCATACCCGACCTTGTATTCGCTGTATGCATGTGTGCTAGGTATCAGGCTCGCCTTACCAAAAAAAAGCCCTTGAAGCACCTAAATGGGTCCTTTTGTATCTCAAATAGACCATTAATAGGGTTCTTTGGTATATCCAAAAGACACCGCTATGGCACTAAAAACGGCCTATGCATATTCAAGACCATTCAGGTTGTCAAGACACCACGAAGAAGTAACGTCAGAAGTGCTCAGTTCCTTAAGGTAAATTATCAGCTGTTCATCAAAGAAACAGAAGAGCAACATGCGATCTCAACTACGAAAGGCTGAATACCAATTGCCATGACTAGATGTTGGTGCACAATATCTTTGGTATGAGATCATGAGCTTACAACACTACGGCTTTTTGTCTTCAATATCGATTCCCTTGAATTGTGACAATCGCCGTGACCATTGCTCTCTGGCACAATAAAGTCCAGCCAACAATCCAAGCACATTGACATACACACCATTTTATAAGAGAGCGGTTGAAAAAGGTGTGGTTGAATTGTACTTCGCGGACAATGGGATTATAAGCTCCGCGACATATTCACCAAAGCATACTAAAAGAGAGATTCGAATTTCTACATCCCGGCGACTGGTCTGAAGAGTAAGGCTCTGAAAACTCTAAAAACGTACTTCAGGAAGAGGAAGAGGGATAACAGGATGGTCCTCCTATATTCCGTAAGTCCACTATGTAATAATATGCTTAAACTAAAAAGAAAATAACAAAAATAAAAAACCTACAAAAAACAAAAAAAATCATCAGAAAATAGAAAATTCAAAAAATAGTTTTTCAAGACATGTCTTCTGTTTATCGATAACATTTACGAACCTAGAAATGTTATTCAATAATGACACGCGTTTTATTTTTATTTTTTAAATGAAGCTCGAATATGAAAGTTTCAAACTGTGTTTCAAAACGATTTCTTTATGGGCTTTAGTTATTTCAGACAGCAACCCATTTTTCAAAATAAGGAAAGCATGTCCCCCAAAAAGATGGCTTTTCCTAACAACGGGTGATTAAGTGCTACCAGGAATGGATTACTTCATATCCATGCACCCTCGATTTAATGTACGTTTCAGTGCATTATTTCTTGATATAGAAGAGAAGTCTTCTTTCTTTAACCAAATGATTTTTCGTCTATGATTCTTCAAAAAATTAATTGTTAACTCACAATGTAAAAAATTGTATGAAATCAATCAGACTTGAATTTCTCAAAATTGTCACTCAATTAACGACTACAACTCTTTCAATAGAAAACGGGTCATTGATTGAGGGGGAGAGTGTTTTCAAATATATGACATCTAACGGGCATTTTAATTCATCAAATAATTAATTAATAAAAGGTTGTTGTATTTAACGAGGTTACATCTTGAAGAGGAGTTAAATTTATTTTTAACTCAAAGGGCCAAATTTGTTAATAATTTGTGAGTATAGGGACTTATGTGCGTTGCTAAAGGTTTCCTAGGCTTATGAAATTACAAGGACCATGTGTGCCAAATCTGAAACTTGTATGGACTTTATTAATACATTAAACCTCAATGTAATGGACTTAGGAAGCTTAGGGACCAAATATGCCAAATGGTGAAACCTTTAAGGTTTAAAAGGACTTAGCGAGTTGTTATTGGTCAAACCATCAAAATCCTAGTCAAACTTTTCTCTCAAAAACCTCATAACAACTCGCTAGATTGAAACTTCATTGATTCTTGATTTTTGTGTTTATCATTGCTAAGGTACCCTCTATTTTATGTTTCCTATCGTGTAATCACCTTAGATCCATAACATGGTAGGTTAAATAACACTAAATAGTTCAAAAATTAATTGGTTAGACCAGTTTTATCATCTAAATCTTGAAACATGCTTGGAATGCTGTTTTTATTGCTGGGTTAGGGTGTTAATATACCAAGGATGCCTCGTTTGTACTTAAATCATATTCCCTTTCATGAATTTGTGGTATTGATGATTTTCGTGTCTATGTTTGTCTTTTATGGTCAAAAAAATTAGGTTATGTGTTGGGTATGTTGATTGTGAACTGTAGCAAAATGTTTGATGATGTTTGTCTCAGCATAAATCATTGTTTACAAGGATCGTGTTGCTCGTATAATGGATTTTAGTTTTAGGCGAGTTTTCTGGTGTGCAAGTAGACGAGTTATTGATGATTCTATGTAGCGAGTTGAAATAATTCTAAGTAGCGAGTTGAGTGTATTTTTCTTGGTAGCGAGTTAATATTGATGCTTAGTAGCGAATTGTAATGCATGTTAACGAGTTAAAAATATTATATTATCATGAACAGGCAACTGGCTAACTTGTAGCGAGTTGATGAATATTTATATTTTTATTAAAAATATTTAACTACACTATATCAAAATTTTCCAATTTAATCGCGATGTTAAGTAATTTAATAAAAAGAATAATTCATGATCGAGTTGTCATTAGCGATTTGAATATCCTATCTTATTAAATTGTATGCAGACAACTCGCTACCCCCTAGCGAGTTAGTGAAGTTTTTATTAATTATAATATTTAACCCTCTATTTCAAAATTTTCCAATTTAGTAGCGAGTTAAGTGTTTCTATTAAATATGTTCTAGCTAGTTATTTGTAGCGAGTTGAGAATCATTAATTGAATCATCTAGTAAGTTGTCATTAGATTGTGTTACGATTTGTCAATATCTTTTGGGTCAACTCATTTCAGGTTTGACTTTGTCCTGAGAAATTGCTCCCAACTAACATCAGATATCTGTATGTATGTCATGCTGTTAGATCTACTTGTGCAGATACTATGGCTGACATGAACATGCCTGCAAATGATGTTCCTAAGCTCCTGCTATCACACCACCAACTAGGACAAATGATCAAATATTGCCATAAAGTAAATGGGTGCCTATCGGCAAGTAGTAACTGCGTACAAGATGTATAAAAAAATTCGTCAAAGGAATCCTATCTTCCGATTGTTGTGTGGCCCAAATTGAAAAACACCAATTTCCTTTTAGTGCTTCACGACATCCTCTACTAAGGATTCGATTCCGCTAACTACAATTCAGCAGTTTTGGACACATAAATAATTCTAGGTGGTGACTAACATATATAACAAGTATGTATATAAAAGATAATGAATGAATGAATATTGAAAACTTTAAATAGACCTTAAAGTAGATGTGTAGGATGAAGAACACAAGATATAAACCCTAACCAAGCTTCCAAAATTAAAACCCTAATCAAAAAAACCCTAATTATGTTTTCTTGATTAATCCTTGTTAAACCCGAATGCAAGCTTGTTAACACCTTGAGTAACCTTAGAATGAATGCTAATACACTTGGAATACCTTAGAAAATCAAAGATATATGAAACCCTAATTATAAAAAGGGTGCCGTGGGTTTTGATAAAATAGGGAGAGTTTGTGTGATTTAATTTGCTTGCATGAAAGAGTATGAGTTAGTAGTCATGGGACCTTCCTTTTATAGCATGCTTGAAACCCTAAACCACTAAAAGGGAAACCATGGGATGAAGGTGGTTTAAAGGACAAGGGCAAAGAGCTCTCCTCCTCCCTATGCAAACTCATGGCACAAAGGGGGGAAGGTACTCTTTGACAAGCCAATTTCTAGATACATGTGCTTAAGGTACATTCATGTAAGGTTTATGATATAAAATGGAAGAGTTAGTGGGGTGTTTTGTATTTATTTCTTGTGCAAACACTTAGGTCCGGTTTTAGGGAGTTATAACTAGATAAAATAAGTTAATTTTGGGTATTGGGTATAAAAGTGGGTATTTGTTTGAGTGTAGATGGGTAAAGGTGTTTCCGGGTATGTCCGAATGTAATTTATTGCGAAACGTAAGCGTTTTACGTAACCAACAAAAATAAATTATGAAAAGTTATAAATTATACTCCTAATAATCATATAACACTTGCTTGATGTAAACTTTAATTTGTTTGATGTCCGTTTACGTTGAACGTTGATTTTTAGTTTACGCGATTTAACTATAAGATAATAATTAAAAGCGAACGCGTAAAACTCTAAAAATAAATAATGGAATAATTAAAGTCGTAAATAACCTGAAAATGAGAAATGTTACAGTCTCCACCCGTTAGAAGAGCCTTGTCCCCAAGGCTCAAGTCGCGACACTTGACGAAGGTGCGGGTTTAGCCAAAAGGTGCGGATACTTCTTCTGAAATTGGTCTTCACGTTCCCAGGTGAACTCAGGACCTCTCTTGGAGTTCCATCGAACTTTGTTGATGGGAATATGACTTTGATTTAACCTCTTGACTTCCCGATCCATAATTTCCACTGGTTCTTTAACAAAGCGAAGTTTATCATCAATGTGTATTTCATCTAACGGAACTGCCAATGGCTCGTCGGATAAACACTTCTTTAGATTGGATACGTGAAACATGCTATGAACCTTGCTTAACTATTGAGGTAGTTCGAGTCTGTAAGCAACGGTTCCCATTTTGGCTAACACCTTGAAAGGTCCAATATACCTTGGGTTCAACTTCCCCTATTTGCCAAAATGTATGACCCCTTTCCAAGGTGAAACCTTTAGCATTACTCGATCACCAACTTGAAATTTTAAAGGCTTACGCCTCACATCGGCGTAACTCTTCTGGCGATCTCGAGTGGCTTGAATTCTTTGCTTTATTCGGACAATCTTCTCGGTTGTCTCTTGAACTATTTATGGACCGACGAGTTGAAGTTCTCCAACCTTGGCCCAACAAACAGGTGAACGATACTTTCGACCGTAAAGTGGTTCAAATTGTATACCCTTGATGCTGGCGTGATAACTATTGTTGTAAGAAAACTCAACTAGTGGCAAATGTTTAACCCAACCATTTCCAAAGTCGATCACATAAGCACGTAGCATATCCTCGAGATTTTGGATAGTCCTCTCGCTTTGTCCGTTAGTTTGCGAATGGTATGCAGTACTTATATCCAAGCTAGTGCCCAAAGCCTTCTGAAGTGATCTCTAGAGATTTGATGCGAATCTAGGGTCACGATCACAAATGATTGAGACATGTATCCCATGTCTCGTGACTATCTCCTTTAGGTACATTCTTGCCAATTTCTCCATGGAATATGTTTCTCTCATCGGCGAAATGATTGCAGACTTAGTAAGTCGGTCAACAATCACCCAAACGGTATCGTTTCCTCTTTGCGTCTTTGGGAGTTTGGTGACAAAATCCATGGTGATATTGTCCCACTTCCATTGAGGAATCTCTGGTTGTACCAACCAGCCAGATGGCTTTTGGTGTTCTGCTTTCACCTTTAAACATGTCGAACACTTGCTAACGTGGGTGGCAATGTCGGCTCTCATATTAGGCCACCAGTATAATTACTTCATGTCTTGGTACATATTATCGGGATCTGGATGAACAGAATATTTTGACTTATGAGACTCATGCATAATCAGAATCCTTAGATCACCATAGTATGGCAACCAACTCTTGTTATTCAAACACAGTTTTTCGTCCGCACGCGGTCCCAACTTCTGCTTTATCGACTGAAAAGCTGCTTCTTCTTTGTCACCCTAATCAAACTTGACCTTCCTTTGAGTAAGCTTGGCTATTGACTTGGCGATCTTTAGGAATCCCTCAATGAATCTTTGGTAATAACCAGCAAAATCTAAAAAGTGACGAATCTCCATTGCAGTTTTAGGAGATGCCCCTTTCTTTAATGGATTCGATCTTGGTGGGATTCATGTGAACACCCTGACTGTCCATCTCGTGAACAAGGAACTGTACTTTAGGAATCCAAATTTCTCATTTAGAGAGTTTGGCATACAACTGTTCCTTCTTAAGCATCTCCAAGGTTAAGTTGTGATGTTCTTCATGCTCTTGCTTTCTCTTTCGAGTATATCAGAATATCGTCAATAAGGACAATCACGAATTTATCCAAATATGGTTTGCACACCCGATTCATGAGATACATAAATGCAGCAGGTGCGTTAGTCAAACCAAACGGTATAACTTGAAATTCATAATGTCCATATTGAGTTTTGAACATGGTCTTCGAAATGTCTTCTTCCCGAACCCTTAGTTGATACTAACCCGATCTCAGGTCGATCTCCGAGTAGACACTCGATCCTCGTATACACCACCCAAGATTTTTCATCCTCGGTATTTTCCTCCTTAGTTGTCTCAACTTAATCGTTCAAGTTTCAAATTTATTGTGGTGATTAAGGTTTAAACCCTAATGGTCTTATCTATTCCTTTCGACTTAAAGCGTTAGTTATAACGTTCTCCTCTCTAGGGTGATAACGGACTTCATACCTATGATGGCTTTACAAAGACTAAGTTCCGGCGTGGTGTTTGGTTAGTCGGGGTAGGTTGGGGGGGGTGCGTTTTTGGGGGGGTGGGAGGGGGGGGGGAAGGGGGGGGGGGGTAGTTATGGGGGGGGTTTTTTTGACAGTGGGTGGGGGGTGTGTGGGTGGGGTGGTTTGATTTATTGATATCGTTTTGTATATGATAATTTTGTTTAGTGGGGTTTGGGGGGGGGGACAGGCGGGATGGGCATGTGCGAGGGGGGGGGGGTTTGGTCGTCTTTTGCTTGGTGGGTTTGTTTCTTTTTGTTTTTATTTTTATTTCATTATTTTATTTTTTTGTGTTGGTTTCATTTTATTTTTCAATTTTTCTTTTTTATTTTTTTTTTTTTTATTTTTTTTAACATCTCTTATGTAATTTATTTTTTTTTCTTTTTAAATCTTTTTCTTCTAAGATTAAATTTGTTTTTTGGAGTTTCTTACTTTTTATTTTTTTTTTATTTTTAGTGTTGTTTTTTTTTTTTTTTTGTCTTTTGATTATGATGAATAATAAATTTCTTCACCTATTTTTTATTACCATTATTTGTATTTTTTCTTTTTTCATACAATTTTATTTTCGTTTTATTATTATACTTTTCTTAGTTAATAACAAGATAATTAAAAACAAACATTTAACCACTAAAAAATAGCCTGTTTAATAAATAAAAAATAAAGATAAATCAAATACAATAAACAAAATAAGCTGTTTAGAATGGAATTGGAGGTTAATACTGGAGACTCTATGTTAATGCTGTGCTAGGCATTATACTTACTACTGTAGTTCTAAGTTAATATGTGCTAGGCATACACTTTACTACCTGCTGAGTTACTATGCCTGGGTCTATAGATTATCTAAAGTTAAAGGGCAGGGGCAGGTAGGTGTGGGTAAGGTGGGGGGGGGGGCGTGGGGACTGGACGGATGGGGGGGATAGTGACGGGGGTGGAGATGGGGGCGAATAGCTGCTTTTGGGGGGTAGGGGGGACTGGGGGGGGGGGTGGCGCTGGAGTGGTGTTGGGCTGGGGCCGGTGGAGAGCGGGCGGTGCGATGGTCGATGGGGCGGGCAACGGTGGGTGAGTTGGGGGGTGGGGGGTGGTTAGGGGGTCTCCTGGTGTGTGGATGGGGGTTTTGTGGCAGGTGCTATCGTGCGTGGGGTTTAATTGGTGTTTGTTGTTTCGGGTTTTTTCTTTTGTGCTTTTCAGTTGTTGTTCCGTCGTTTTTGTGGTTGCTGTTGAGGGGTCATTTATTTTCTTAAATATTTTGGGAGATTGGTGTTTTATTTAAGGGTTGTCTCTATTTCAATCAGTCATTTTATCGAGTGCATAAATATTGAGTTTAAATTCTCGCTTTCTCAATCACTTTAATCTTGTTTTATATATTCAATTTCCTGTCACTATCACAATATGGCTCATCAAAAATCTTTAGTTTGCTGGATACTCATTATTTGGTTCGTAGCCTCGTTTTTTTTTGTTCCCTTAATCTAAAACCCGCAGGAATTGAAGAAGAAAGGAGAGATGGGGGAGAGAAAGGATAGTAAGTGGGGGGAATGTGTTGGGAATAGGAAAGTGTAAGATGTTAGGGGGAGGTGGGGATAGTGATGGGTTTTTTTTTTTTATGTTTTTGGAACGCATAAGAATAGTGGATATTTTTTTTGAATGCTAGACATCCCAAAATAAAGTATGCGTTTTTTTAACCGTCATTCTCTACTATTATGTATTTCATTGTTTTTCGAACAAGTTTTTTCCTAGTCGCTCGGTGTCATCTGCCTTTACGTGCTTTAGGAATCAATGGGGAATAAAAGTAAAGTTACGGAAAAGTAAAGTAGTAGTTGCTGCCCTATAGTGGATGGAAAAAAAAAAATAAAAAATTGGAAAAAAATAAAAAAATAAAAAAAAGAATAAAAAATAAAAAAAAAAAAAATAGTGGTAAAAAAAAATACCTATAATCCTAGTGGATTGGAAATAACAAAAAAAAGAATTATATTTTAATCATCTGAGACATCAGAAAAAAGATAATCATCACTGAATCAACTGTAAGAAGAGATCTTCAATTGGAGGATGAAGAAGGTGTTGAGTTTCTACCAAATTCTACCATCTTTGAACAACTTACACTGATGGGTATGAGAAAATTTCACAAAAGCAAACTTTCTATAAGCTATTCTTTTCCCCACAATGGAAATTTCTGATTCATACTATTCTACAATGTCTAAGTTCAAAGACTACTGCATGTAATGAGTTTAGTAGCACTATGGCATATGCTATTATCTGTTTAGCTACAAATCAGAAGTTTAACTTTTCAAAATACAGTTTTGAAAGTATGATTAGAAACTTGGATAATTTGTCTGACAAATTTTTGATGTATCCAAGGTTTGTACAAGTGTTTTTGGATCAACAACTTAATGGGGTGCCAACTCACAATAAAATTTATATTGCACCCTCTCACACTAAAAAGATCTTTGGAAATATGAGAAGGGTAGGGAAAGGTTTTTCTGGTAGAGTAACACCTTTATTTCGAACAATGGTGGTACAAAACCAATCTAAATTGGGTAAAGGTTTAACAATGCCCACTGATCCCCCATCACACACCCACCATTATTCAATCATCAACTCAACCTCAAAAGACACAAAAACCTAGGAAGCCTAAGAGAAATGACATTTAGGTACCTCAGCCTAGTGATCCTAGTGAAAATGTTGCAGATGAGGCTGTCCATAAAGAGTTGGGTGACAGTTTGGTAAGGGTTGCCACTACTGCTTCTAGCTTAGAAGCAGAGCAGGATAATGGTAATATACCTAAGACCCGATCCAAGGCAACACCTAATGAATCTGGTTCCTTAGGAACTACTTCAGGTGGTGGTCCTAGGTGCCAAGAAACCATAGGGGATACTATTGCTCGAACTAGGCTTGAGAATGCATCTAAACATTCCAATGATTCACTGCTCGCAAGAGGTAACACACTTCAAAGTGATGAGGATAGACTTAAACTTAATGAATTGATGGAATTATGTACCAATTTATAAAATAAGGTTCTTGATTTGGAGAAGACAAAGTCCTCTCAAGATAATGAGATTGCTAGTTTGAAAAGGAGGGTCAAGAAGCTAGAAAAGAGAAATAGGTCAAGAACTCATAAGCTGAAGAGATTATATAAAGTTGGTTTGACAGCTAGGGTAGAATCCTCTGGAGATGAATAAAGTTTGGGTGAGGATGCATCTAAATAGGGGAGGATTAATGCTATTGATGCAGATGAAGACATTGCCCTAGTTAATGTTCAAGATGATGCTGATAATGAGATGTTTGATGTGTATATTTTAGGTAGTAAGGAGATGTTTATTGTAGGGCAAAATGAAAATGTTGTTGAAGAAGTAGTTGATGCTGCTCAAGTTAGTACTGCTGCAACAATTATTACAATAACTACTGAAGAACTTACTTTGGCTCAAGCACTTGAAGCATTAAAAACTTCAAAACCCAAGGTGAAAGGTGTTGTTATACAAGAGCTGGGTGAGTCTACAACAACAAAATCTTTACAACTATCTTTACAACAATCACAGGACAAGGGTAAAGGAATAATGGTAGAAGAACCTATGAAGACTATGAAAAAGAAAGATCTAATCAGGCTTGATGAAGAAACTGCTAAAAGATTACAAGCTGAGTTTGATGAGGAAGAAAGACTTGCAAGAGAGAAAGCTAAAAAAGAACAAGAAGCCAATATTGCCTTGATTGAAACATGGGATGATATTCAAGCAAAGATTGATGCTGATCATCAATTGGCTGAAAGATTTCAAGCACAAGAACAAGAAGAGTTGTCTGATGCAGAAAAGGCTACATTATTTCAACAACTCTTAGAGAAAATAGATAAGCATTTTGCAGCTAAAAAGCAAAAGAGAAAAGGAAACACACCACCCACAAAAGCCACAACAAAGACAGGATGAATGTGTACACACCAAATAACATAGGAAGGATACAAGCTCAAAGATTTGAAGTCAAAAGGGTTTGATGCTATCCAACCAGATGTTTGAACAAGCATTCAGCAGAAAAGGCTACATTATTTCAACAACTCTTAGAGAAAAGAAGAAAGCACTTTGCAGCTAAAAGAGCAGAAGAGAAAAGAAACAAACCACCAACAAAAGCTCAACAGAAACAAATAATGTGTACTTACCTAAAGAACATGGAAGGATACAAACTCAAAGATTTGAAGTCAAAAGGGTTTGATTCTATCCAAGAGATGTTTGACAGATCATTCAAAAGGGTAAATACATTTGAAGACTTTAAAACAGAGTTGGTGGAAGGAAAAGAAAAGAGAGAAGGAGAAGAGTTAATACAAGAGAGTTCAAAGAAGCAAAAGGTGGATGATGACAAAGAACCAGCAGAGCTTAAATAGTGTTTGGAAATCATTCCAGATAAAGAAGAGGTAACAATTGATGCTATACCTTTAGCTATTAAGTCTCCAAGTATTGTTGGCTGGAAGATTCATAAAGAAGGAAAAAAACTATTATCAAATAATGAGAGCTGATGGAAAGTCTCAAATGTACATGATCTTTAGTCATATGCTTAAAATTTTTAGCAGAGAATATTTGGAAGATTTGTACAAGTTGGTAAAAGCTAAATATGAGTCAACAAGACCATTGGAAGACTTGGATTTGTTATTATGAGGTGATTTAAAAACTATGTTTGAACCACATATAGAAGATGAAGTATAGAAGAATCAAGAAGATTACAAAGTATTGAGTTGGAAGCTATATGACTCCTATGGAGTACATTCCTTGAGGATGCAACATGTGCACATTTATATGTTGGTAGAGAATAAGTATCCTCTTATACCATCTACACTAACAATGATATTGGAAAAGAAGCTTCAAATTGATTATGAAAGTGAAATGGCTTATCAGCTGTGTAAATTGATCATGAAATAGCTTAAGAAGTAAAGATGTGTTTGGAAGCATCCTCCTGGTGTTAATGAAGCTTTAAATGAAGAAACTTGATGATTTTGAAGAAGAATATCAAGTTTAAGGGAGGATTGTTAGGATTAAAAGTCTTCTTGATGCTGTTGGAATTACTGTTGCTCAAGTTTATGTTAATACTGCTCTGATGAAGTTAGTGCTCCTCATGAACTTCAAGAAAATATTCCAAGTAGTTACTACTGCCGGTATAAAAGTTAATGCTGTTAGTGAAAGTTAAGACTGCTCAGAGATTAAGACTGCTAGTGAAGTTAATGTTGCTGAAGAGTTACTACTGCTCAAAAATATATTCTAAGTAGTTAGTACTGCTAGTGTTAAGGTAGTACTGCTAGTGTAAGTTAGTATTGTTTGTTAGTACTGCTTACTTGATATGTATTAGTTATTTATAGAAAAGATTTTATATTCTTAGGAATGTATTGTAAGCCGAGTAGGACTCCTTGGTGTATAAAAGGAGGTCCTATGGCATAGAGTTTGGTGTGCATACACATTAATACAGATTAGACGTATAATTCATAGCTTCAAGGTTTTTGTAACCCTAATACTTTGAGAGTATTCGTATTATTATCATTAATTGTATTGAAGCTTATTTGTTGAATTATATGTTTATTAAATTACTATTTCATTGATAATTCTTCTTAATATTAAAGATTAGATTCTGCATAATCTTTAATACATTCAAACACAGTTTCTACTATAGTTGTGTTAGATTTATCTAATATAACTAAACCTTAAACAAGCATAAGGAATTCGTTCATTTGAAGTGGGATCAACACCTGGTACTTCTTACACACCATCTGGACCACTACCTCGTAAGAGGTATCAGATATAGTCTTACTAGACACTATCATCATCTATCAGACCATCTCGTAAGAGATGTAGGTCCCCCACCCCATCATCAGCACCAGCGGTAACAAAACTACCAGCAGCAGGATTATCTCCTTTACCCCCTGACCGCCTACCACCTCGTAAGAGGTTCAGAGGTTTAACAGCTATATCATTTTAGGATGCCACGACTGAGGTTATGGTAGAGCCTGACATTCTACCTGTTCACCCTGGGCAGACGATTGAGGACAGGTTAGATGAATATAGTGAGATGATCAGAGGGATGTATGAGCATTTATTGGACATGACACTTTCTAAGATTGAGGAGACAGAGTAGGATTTGCATACCTTGAGGGCCAGGGTGGCATCATCAGAGAGGGATATCACATCTTTGCGCGTCAGGGTTAAGGCAGTAGAGTTGAGTGATGAGAGCTCCTGAGTTTCGTTAGATATTGATGGGACTGGACTTGCAGAGTTGAGGCATCAGCTGAGAGATACTGCAGAGCAGTTGCAACTATGTCAGATTGCCCAGATCAGCGACATAGAGCGCATTAAGAGGCTTGAGGCGTATCTTCGCATATAGATAGATATCTTTAGTATTACATGTAGTATATTTTGTATTACGACTTATTGAATCGACTAGTTTAATTGTAGTAGTTAATATGAAACTTGTTCTCATTTGTGAGAATGATGTATCAAGTATTAATCTATGACGATTAGTTATATTATTGCTATATTGTGATGTTGAGTTACCTATTTCCATGATTACTTCTTTTATATTCTCTGCGTGTAGTGATCTTATTATTAATTTATAGTCTCTGCGTGTCGTGATCTTATTATTCCATGTATCTATGGCATGTCGTGATTATTCCTAGTATGAAATCTCATCACGTATTATATTCTTGTGATATAGAAGAACAATGCCAACTACCCGATAAGGAATGACCTTTGATGCCATTGACCAACTAATAACCCAACGTGTGCTTGAGGCATTGACGGCTCATGAGGCAAATCAAAGCAATAGGAATGGAAACAGGAATAGAAACGAGAATGGAAACGAAGGTGGAAACCATAATGAAACAAATGGCAATGCTGGAGGAGCTATGCAAGCTACCCGTGGTTGTACCTACAAGGAGTTTCTTAACTTCCAACCTCACATGTTTAGTGGAACTGAAGGAGTTGTAGGCTTGGCAAGGTGGTTTAAAAAGAAGGAGTCGGTATTGCACATTAGTAATTATGCCACCAATTGTCAAGTGAAGTTTGCTACATGCACCTTAACTGATGGTGCATTGACATGGTGGATCTCTCATGTGAAGACTGTGGGAATTGATGCTGCTTATGAAATGCCATGGAAAGAGCTCATGAAGATGATGACTGAGGTGTACTGTCTAAGAAACAAGATTCAGAAGATGGAGAATGAGTTGTGTAACCTAACTGTGAAGGGTAATGATGTTGTTGGTTATACCTGACGTTTCTAAGAGTTGGCATTGCTATGTCCAAAAATGGTTCCCGACGAGGAAGAGAAGATTGAGAGGTACATCTATGGTCTTCCAGATAACATTTAAGGGAATGTGACTTTATCGGTACCAATAAGGCTCCAAGATGCAATTAGAATGGCCAACAGTTTGATGGATCAAAAGGTACGTGCTAATGCTGCTAGACAAGGTGAGAGAACAAGAAGATGGGAGAATAATGTAGGTTCCCAAATTCACACACACTTATAAACTAGAGAGAGAAAGCTAGAAAGGGAGATGGAGGGGAGAAACACATAGAAAACACACTAAATGTGTGTGTAAAATGCTTCAACCAACACCCTCTCTATGTGTGGAGAGGGTTAATATACCTTACACGCAATGGGCCAGGACGGGCTTTCCATGGACTTTCTATAAGGCGACCCGGTTAGATTACTAATTAATACATTCTTGGATGACCGATTCTTTTTTGGATTTCTAACAATCTCCCCCTAAGGGAGGTCACTCCATTTTATAAAAACTTAAGCTTAACATTCTATGAATGTCTTCAATCTTGCTTGTAGTCTTGATTACTTAATCTTTATCTTGTGAATTTTGATGTAGTGATCTTTAGACTTTAGGCTTGAGCTTGTTCCTTTAGCTTGACTTGTATGCGATCTTTAGCTTCTTGAGATCATCAACCAAGCATAATCTCTTTTCATCATCTTGTAATCTCTTGCCTTCTTGTGATCTTGTAACTTTCGGACCGACATGCTCATACTTTTCTTTATCTTGAAAGCTTGTATAATCATCTTTCTTGAAGTTCTTTAACTTTAATACTTCATCACTTCAAGAAGGACGTGCAGTATCAGAGTAGCGGAAGTCTTGAA